>JAWPHD010003510.1:0-214765 GCA_037043455.1 Cyrtodaria siliqua | reverse complement strand
CAACAACTTTATTTATGTAATTTGCTGTGTTTTTTTTCAAAAGAAGACCCTTTGTTACTTCATTTTTTATCTTACCGGTAGTGTAATAGCATTTCAAATGGAAAAAACTGATTTTCGTGATATTTCCACGTTTCTTGTGTATAATATAAAGTGTCAAGGCATTACTGTTTGTTCAAATTATACCGACTGGTATCGTCACACGGCATTTAGATTAAGTAATCTTGTTTACTTTAAACCTGCTTCATTTTTATTTTCTTAATAATTAAAAAAGAGATTACTATTCGGAGTATTTAATGTTTCATCTTTATTCTACTAAAGGTTTACATATATTATTGTGAAAAATAACAAACAAACAAAAAATAAATCTATAACAGGGACGATGATTTCCAATATCTGAGAAGAGCGATTATTGATTAAGAAGTTTTAAACAGTGTAATAAAGAGTGTATAAAAGTGATCAATACAAAGCTTGCATAGAGGCGTATGATAGTCCTTGTCACGGAAACTAATAAAGAGTGTATAAAAGTGATCAATACGAAGCTTGTATAGAGGCGTATGATAGTCCTTGTCTCGGAAACTAATAAAGAGTGTATAAAAGTGATCAATACGACGCTTGCATAGAGGCGTATGATAGTCCTTGTCATAGAAACTAATAAAGAGTGTATAAAAGTGATCAATAAGAAGCTTGCATAGAGGCGTATGATAGGCCTTGTCACGGAAACTAATATAGAGTGTATACAAGTGATCAATACGAAGCTTGCATAGAGGCGTATGATAGTCCTTGTCACAGAAACTAATAAAGAGTGTATAAAAGTGATCAATACGACGCTTGCATAGAGGCGTATGATAGTCCTTGTCACGGAAACTAATATAGAGTGTATACAAGTGATCAATACGAAGCTTGCATAGAGGCGTATGATAGTCCTTGTCACGGAAACTAATAAAGAGTGTATAAAAGTGATCAATACGACGCTTGCATAGAGGCGTATGATAGTCCTTGTCACGGAAACTAATAAAGAGTGTATAAAAATGATCAATACGACGCTTGCATAGAGGCGTATGATAGTCCTTGTCACGGAAACTAATAAAGAGTGTATAAAAGTAATCAATACGAAGCTTGCATAGAGGCGTATGATAGTCCTTGTCTCGGAAACTAATAAAGAGTGTATAAAAGTGATCAATACGACGCTTGCATAGAGGCGTATGATAGTCCTTGTCACGGAAACTAATAAAGAGTGTATACAAGTGATCAATACGACGCTTGCATAGAGGCGTATGATAGTCCTTGTCACGGAAACTAATAAAGAGTGTATAAAAGTGATCAATACGACGCTTGCATAGAGGCGTATGATAGTCCTTGTCTCGGAAACTAATAAAGAGTGTATAAAAGTGATCAATACGAAGCTTGCATAGAGGCGTATGATAGTCCTTGTCTCGGAAACTAATAAAGAGTGTATAAAAGTGATCAATACGAAGCTTGCATAGAAGCGTATGATAGTCCTAATCACGGAATTGTTTTTATTTACTTGTATATTCTAAAATTAGTTCAGGGTTACGAATACAAAACGAATACATATTAATAGTATTATTGTATGCATGACATTAATACAATGACACTACAAAACTATCAGGAAACTTGCATTGCAACAGTGATCATTTTACTATGTATAAGCAGTATTAGTTATGAGAGTCAGTTATAAAGCTATAAAAAACAACACATTTGAGAACGCTGGAAGAAACGCACTGTTGTTTCAGTACGCAGTAAAGACAACTGTCATATCAGATCTGCATTCGTTATGAAACTTCAAATATCATATGACTTCAGCATACATCATGAAACTTTACATATATGTTCAGAACGTTATTTTAAATTAAACTTAGAGGAAAATGACGTGGCATAGTTGATAATGATTTAAATCCGGAGTACCTTAGTATAAGCCTCACAGGCACCACTGAATTTGGTCGGTGTTCTTGGGTCAGAGGCTTTCACTTAGACTCGTCCGTCAGGTAGGATAGGGACGTAAACCATGCGGTCTCGTATATATCGGAGTATATAATCAGAGTACGTTAATTGAATTGAATTGAATGTTGTTTAACGGCTCATCAACACAGTATAGGTTATTTAGAGCCGCCCCAGAGGGAGGGGAAGGATACATAGGAATCCGGGAACCGTGCCCTACTCTTATTATCGAATAGATTCCTATGGTTCTTTAACATGCTCGGAGGATAGACCGATACATGGGACCGCCCGGTTTACGTCCCCATCCGACGGACGAGGCTAAGGGAAAGTGTCTTGCCAAAGAACACACAAACGAAACTCAGTGGACCACGGAGGATTAAAAAACATAGAAATATACTAGTATTTATAAGCAAGAGTAGGGCAGGTTCCCCGATTCCTAGGTATCCATCCCCTCTTAATGGGTCGGCTCTAAATAACCTTAAATGTGTTGATGAGCCGCAACAACATGCACTTCAAGTCAATTAAGCTTCACCTGTTAGATATAATTCATCCATAACGCTGTTTTTCTATAACGTTTAAATGTCGAATAATACTAAAATCCTTGGTATGTTGGTTATTTCAATATTCGATAGAAAATATGATTCTCCAAAAGCTCATTGAAGCCAGCATGCAATTAAAACAGAAGCACCGTCTAGCGGGGCATATACTCCCGACGTCGGCAAGGTTGAGTTCGAATTGCACATTTCTTATATAATCGGAATTCGCCTTAAAGAATCTAACCCGCCAAATAACGCAAAATTTACATGACAAAACCATATATCAAAACTCTAGCCATATGTTCAGGTCATATTATATTGTGGGTTCTTAAGATAACAGCGATTTAATATGAGTAAAATGAATTATGAGTTGGTAACTCTTTTTTCGACGCTCCAGTTTTCGGGGTTTGTCTGGCTGGTTAAGCCGTTTATATTGTTTCTATGGAAACCGGATTCTCAAAATATGTATTTGTAAGTTATATGTATATATATCGTCGTCAGCTGGTTTAGAAACGGTGTAAATATGTTGTAAATGTGTCTTTTGATGGCGGGATAGGGACTTTAAACTTTCGTTGAGAGTCAATAGTTGATAGTGTAAATAATGTCACTTATAGCTGAAATTTGAAAATTATAATTTGAAAGTTTAAACAAGTTTGAGTCTTTAATATCATCTTAAAATTTAAAACGAGCATTTTTATTTATTTTTAGATTTAAAATGGTATAATTGTTAACAGAAATCATCGATTTTTGAAACAATTCAGTATTCCATCACTTATTAAAGGTAATCCAGTGATCCTTGTGATCCTTGTTGTATAAGTGAGTCGTTTATGATGTTTTCAATTAAGGGTAAAACATTGTAATACAAACTGTCAAAATACTGCAAGTACCATGTCTTGCACGCAATCTGTGGCCATTCTGTGGTTTTTATAGTGGAATTTGAAAACTATTTGAAGACAAACACGAATCAATTTTGTCATTCTTTAATATCTACACTAATATGGAACATACTATATTGCAAGCTCGAATATATCAACACGTATATAATCATGATTTAAAGCTCAATAACCTCCACAATTAACATTAAATGCTTATATTTTAAAATACACAAACAAAAAGAATGCATGCACACATTTTACAGTAACCCCATGTTAGTAGGATTGTCCAAAACGTATTGCAACTGTCGTTGATGCAACACGTAGCTTTTCTCTGTTTTAAGCAAGTAAAAAGCAACCTAAATTGAAATTCAATTAACCCTTTCTTAAGAGTCTGGAGTCAACCTATAATAATTATGGTATACATCATATTACACATAAAATAATGTGTTTCAGCTTCATATGACAATGCACTATGTGGGCTTTGTTTTCCGTCCGATTTTATTGTTTTTCATGAATTACTTTAGTATGAAAAATCGACGACTTGTGCGATTTCCTGTTGTGAAAATAATAGATAATTGATTTATATGATGAGTTAAGACCACGTGAAGTTGTTTTTGTCCGACATTATGAAAACACATTGATAGCGACAGTTGGAAAGTCATAATTATCTTCATAGTGTGTAATATGAGCCAAAATGAATTAGAATATTAAACAATGCAAACTTGTCAACCTTTATAAGTGATATTATTGGTTTAATGTAGCTTTATATGTTCATATCAAGCTATGAGATTCACAAATATATTGGATGTACCACCTTTATAAGTGATATTATTGGTTTAATGTAGCGTTATATGTTCACATCAAGCTATGAGATTCACATATATATTGGATGTACCACCCTTATAAGTGATATGAGTGTGTTGAAACGGAACTGGCCAAATTTCGGCCCCTTATATGACAAAAATAACAAAACAGCAAAGCTGATTAAGCTTAGTTTGTTTAGGTATATGAGAGAATAGAATATGTATTCCCAGTAAAGAGACCATATAAGAAATAATGAAATCGCTAGGCAAATACACATATGTTTACATTAAAAGTAAGTGCAATAACAGATTTTATAAAGCTATATCTAAGGTTTTAGAGAGTCCAGTAGAACATTGCATATACTATTCATATTTACACCTTATAGAATTCAGCTGTAATAATTCAGAAAAAAAATATATTTGAAATTACGATTAGCAGAGCCCTAAGAATTCCGTCGCTTATATTATTAACATATTGACAAGTACCAATAATACTTTTCTGTACGAAGATTAACCACAATTATGCCCCCTCTAAAACTGAGAAGTTATGAAAATGCATCGAAAAGCGGGTGTGTTTTTGAAGTTGCTTTCCTATACTCTAATCTCAAATGCTGTATCCGCCCCTGTTTACCTAAATACAAATTTTACAGCAGATGTTCATCGTTTCTAAACCTACGGCGACGTGGCATATATATATATAACTTAATTATTTTGAGAATCCAAACTTTATAGACAATATAAACGGCCTTAAACAGCCAGATCAAGCTCCAAAAGAGAAGCGTCGAATTAATTATTTTGTGCGCATATTCAATCAAACGTATTTTAAGAACCTGTAAATCAACTTCTACTTTTAATCTGCACATATACCTTATTATATGACGTGAACACCTAGATAACGTTTTGATGAACGGTTCTGGTGTGTGATTTTGCCTTTACTTAGTGGGTTAGTTTCTTTAAACAAAAGGTGTAATTTTGTTTTATTTGTAAGTATTTTAAATGTGACGTGTGTTAGTCAAGTTCCAAAACTGTAATGTAGTAATATACGCAAATCCAGGATTTAAGTTTAGAGAGTGCGTGAAATCCTGATCATTGTTGGTTTCCTACATGTATATCATTTGGTTTATTCAAGGATCTTTTCTTTTATTAAAACATCCTTGGTTTATTCGGGTGCTTTTTATATAAAGGATGTTTTTATTAAACATCCTTGGTTTATTAGTTGAGTAGACCATGTCCTTAATAACAACTCAGGACTCAACGAACTCCCACTATAAATCCAAAAAGCAAAGGTTAAAACTAAGATTGCCAGATTTTTGATGGTGATGTTCGCTTAACTTGGATCCGCCCTTCAGTCAAGTCCATATTAGTGTACACATAACATCGGAACATCGAGCTTATTTTTCACTATTTGGCATTATAAGAATCTTTCATGGGTATCCGGTGAAGATAGGGAATTCCAACCCGAGGTATAAGTGTTTTTATCGGAACTGAGGCTCTGCCGAGGTTCCGATTAAAACACTTATACCGAGGGTAGGAATTCCCTATCTGAACCGAATACCCATGATAGATTCTTTTTCTTGCATATCAGAGACATGTTGTGCGTCGACGCCGCCAGCTACTAACGTTTTACATGTTTTTCTGCATACCGGATGCTGGCGCGCGTGAATTTTATCTCGACCCTAGGGTGAGATGGAAATATCTAGCCCCGGTAAAATGACAGATATCCTTGTCCGGTATGCAAGAATAACCATGTTAACGCCCATCAAAATCCTTAGCATGATCTAACTAAGATATATGAATAAGACTAGTAGGTAGTAATTCCTTGGTTTTATGATTCAGTTTATCATTCAACAATCTACGTGTAGTGTACAGTAGACGTATTTGTAATTCATTGTCATAAATGTTATCAAAAAGAGTTCCCCGTTAACTAGGCTGTGCCTATTTCATATTAAGTATATTATAAAGCAAATTGTTTTAGTATATTATTGATTGTTGACTATATTGTACCAATAATATATTTAAACCTATGGTAGAATAAGACGAAAATATGAAAACTCAAATTATTATTTAACTATATGCAAGCAGGGTTAACGTCAAAGTGATACTGGATAAATAAATCGAGATGCTCATTGCAATGCTTGATATACGCTTTAAGATTGCTATGTGTCTCTTTAAGCATATACGCTTTAACATTGATATGTGTCTCTTTAAGCGTGCATCATGGCATCGAAGTGTATGTCAAGTGACGTCATATGTTAAGTACTCCGAATAGAAAAGTATTTAGAAATGATAAATTTCAAATTTTAATAAGATCAGCATCACCATATTAAACCAATTCAAATATAATATATTCAACGTGTTGTCCTGGAACGATCATTAAAAGCCTTTGTTCATATCAAGCCCCCCCCTCCCTCCCCCCCCCACCCACCCCCCACAGTTTTGTTTTTGTTCAAAATTTATGTGTTGTTCATTCCAAATATTTGTTTTTAAGAACATGAATATAACAAAACTCTAAGAACGTTCAAAACGTTCAATCTCCTTATATAATTATTGCAATTTTTGGCCTCCCCAAAAAACGGCTTTCCCAAATCTCTGATCCTTTAGAACCTTTTCTATGTCTCAAGACATTTTTAGATGAATGAAAATACCTTAACAACTTCTGTTTTGTTTAATTGGAAGTGTTAATTTTTTTTTTTATAATTATTCCAAAAATCAGCGATTTGTATGCTTTTTTTGCTGATTTCCCCCAAAATGTCAACTTGTATACAATTTACTCATTTTAATTTTTATTTTATCTACACGAATATAACAGACAACTTTCAGAAGTTTGATCTCCCTGATATTGCAATGATAATAATATTTTTAAAAAAAAAATCAATTTTTTAGCGATTTTTGTTCAAATTTGCATGTTTTTGTCCCAAAATAATGTGTTAAGCTACCGTTTCAGAAAAAATTATCATGGCAATTTCTTTTTTACTAAAATATATCTAAAAGGTATTTAAAATTTGAACTGAGCCGATACCGAAAAGTTGAGTAGACCATGAACTATTAATGCTGGCATCCAAGTTAATTCATTAAAGGGATTGGAATCGATCTGCCAGAGTTATGAATGTCTATTTATAAATAAGAGCAATAAAGTATGCTTCAGTTCAATAGCTGAAGGTCTGCGATTTGTTTCTCGTTGTCTGATTGGTTGAATGGTGTTTTACATCATTTTCAGCACATCAAGTTTTAGGCCACACACACACACGTAGACACGCACGCATCCCTACATACCTGCAAACAAACATACAAACGTACGTACATACGTACGTATGTACACACATGATAACTTTTATTTGTTTGAATGGTGTCTTTCGTCATTTTTAGCACATGTTAGGCCGTATAGGACAATTTTTTATGTGTAGACGCAGTCCACCTTCTTTTTCCTGGGTAGAACCAGTACTGTATACATTTCGCATCCGTAGAAATCGGCACTTTCTCACAAGTCGAGCTCCCAGTGGGATTCGAAACCGCAGCGATGACAGGCGAGAAGGTTTTAAATGCAGCACTTCTTGTATACGTCATACGTATTAATTCATATGAGTCTTTACATTTTGAATTGAACTTTTATTATTTGTTGAAATTGGCAGTCACTTATATACACAATTCACAACACTGTATTTCTCTCACAATAAGTATTTTATTTTCAAAATCTTATCGATTAAAAGCTATATTTTATACAACAAAATTCTCCGAGTCGCCGAGTTTTCCAAACCAAACTTATTCATAAGCAATAATTAAATAAGACGAAACTTTAGGCCCAATTAAGTAAAATTTCGTAGTTTATGTGAAACACACTATTATGGTTTTATTTATATTTGGATAAACATATACATTTCTTCCAGATCGCCTCCAGTCCCTTTAATCTGTTCTTCAATTTGAAAACCAATGAATATGCATAATATATATGAAACAAGAAAAAAAAGCTTGTGATCAACAGCAAATATAAGTACAGATGCAATTCTAATGATATATTCGTCAAACAATAAACGACTTTGTGAAATAATTGTTTTGAATAAAATGTTACTTTAATAGTTCACCCAGCAAGCTGTTATATTTTACCATACACCAACATTCTTGAACATTATTAGTGAATGTTGTAAATCTGGGTACGGGCCTCTACACTCTCGATCCAATTGTATGGAGAGTTGTATGTATTTAGTGATTCATAGTTGGATTGTCATTGCATATATAGTCATGGAGATATAATCCTTCCTAGTTCCAGGGCTACGGTATAACATATATGCCGTCATCATTTCTGTTAACCTACTAAAATTCGTATTGCATATCTAGTATATGATGCATGTATAATCCTTTCTAGTTCCAGAGCTACGGTATAACATATATGCCGTCATAATTTCTCTTAACCTTGTTAAAATTCGTATTGCATGTCTAGTATATGGTGCATGTATAATCCTTCCTAGTTCCAGGGCTATGGTATAATATATATGCCGTCATAATTTCTCTTAACCTACTAAAACCTTCGTATTGCCTGTCTAGTACATGATGCATAACTTACATTATTATATAACCTATAAATAGACGCGTTTTCATTGGCTAAAAAGTAATTTTTTAGAAAAAATATCTAGCGATATTGACCTGTTTTTTTGATATTGACCTGTTTTTTTGATATTGACCTGTTTTATATAATTGTTTTTTTGATATTGACCTGTTTTATATAATTGTAAATTGAGGGTTATATAATAAAACAGTTATGGACTTTTCAGCTGTTATACATGATGTTGATATGCACCAAAAAATCATTATTGACCTCGGCTATCGCCTCGGTCAATAATGATTTTTTTGGTGCATATCACATCATGTATAACAGCTGAAAAGTCCATAATTGTATAATATTCTTGAAAATAACTACTGGATGTTATCAAACTATGTGCGACACCTCTACACTCACGCGTCAATTATGTGAGGGACCTCTACACTTACGAGCCAACTGACTATAGGGGTTTTATTGAGAGTTTTGATGTCTTTAGTGATTCAAACTCAGATGGCCATCTCATGTTCATGGACTCACGATCTTTCTTTCCAGGGTTACGGTAAATCCCATTGAGATTGGATTTGTAGCAGGTGTTGTACCACCATGCACCTTTACCGTAGCTGGCACAATTACCACTACTATAGGCATCTTGATCCCGCTCATACGTACTGAAGCTGTAACCGTTGTGGTACGTAAATTTGTCAACTGTAATAAACATAGGTTACATTAGTGTACAGATTTACCTTATTAACTAGACAATTACATTGGAAGCGAGATAGAAACATGCCATATTTAGTAACTGAGATATGTAGAGATATAATTTTGTATTTAATACAAAGTTGTGGATAGTTAATATGTTTATTTTAGAAACGCACCATACTTATTGCAAGTCCCAGCCTTGAGGATAGTATATATGTGAAACTAGGGACAGAGTACTCTGAGTATGATTCTAATTGTGTATGGTATATACATGTACGTATATGATACATGACGCAGACCAGACTCCGTATGCTTCTAAGAACTGTAAATATTATATGATACCAGACAAATGTCATAATTAGTATGCTTCTTATACATGTATTAGTGTTTTGGATATTATATATTATATACTAGAAACTGAATATACACATTACGATACTTGGTCCCGGAAAGTATATATTGGATGCCATGCAGGCACATACCACACTTACGTTGTGGATAGCATATATTATAGTTTATACTAGGCACATACCATACTTAGTATGCGTCTAAAATACAAGACACTATTTAGTACGCTTCTAAGACACTGTATTTAAGAGCAGTTGATAGTGTATATTCCCTATTAAAATCTACAAAAACGTTTATCCTCGTCATTAAATATGCTACATAACCACATGTTCGTATAAACGATCTGTATATGTTATATATATTCGTCTGTGTAATGTTTATCTTGCACTTCAGAACACGATACGTAACTCTGCATGACTCAGACACACTCACATTTTATACTGCCAACTTACCTTTTATACTGCCTACTTACTTTGGCCAACTTACCTTTGATACTGCCAACTTACCTTTAATACTGCCAACTTACCTTGTATTATACTGCCAACTTACCTTGTATGCTGCCAACTTAACTTTTATATTGCCAATTTACCTTGTATACTGCCAACTTACCTTTTATGCTGTCAACTTACCTATTATATTGCCAAATGACCTTGTATACTGCCAACTTACTTTTTATACTGCCAGGTATGAAGCCAGTGACATGCAGTGTATACTTGTCAGCTCCACCAACGCTGAGATGTGTGTATGTTGCATAGCCTGCTCCAGCCGTTACTGATGTAACGTCGACCCTCAGCTGATATTGTTTTTGTGTATTAATCAGGTGGAGCCATTTCAAACCTGTTTAAACGAAATAAAGTACAACGTAAAACGTGATAGCATACATGTGGTATCCACAGACCTAATAACAAATATGTCTGTGTGGTATCGCAGCACATTTCATAGTCAAATTGTTTTTGGTAAAACAGATAAATGTGAATTTAAACACAGTTTAGGTTTCATGCAGTGCGCATCGATACTTCACACCATCGTTCATGCTGTCATCTAGCAAATACTCAATGTTGACTGGTTGTTGGCGAGGTAAAATCATCTGACATCACGTACGTTAACCGTTTAGACGTTACGTTCTAGCAACACATTTAAATAGGACGAAACTGCATCCTTGTATTCGTTTGATGTTGCGAGCAGGGCATAAGATTTAAGTTGTGATTACTTTGTTTGTATTATGTACAATCTCTCGAAATAATGTGTATCATATACATAATTATCCATGTCAGATAAAACAATATATAAAATTAAAATAAAATATTTCAGCGGGTTTATATTGCGAGATCAAAACCAGGTGCTTGGTACTTGAAACAGATCGAAACCGAGGGCCTATGGCCCTTGATATAGATGATTTTCAAGTCCCGCCCACCAGGTATTGATCTGAAACAATATAAACCTGGATATTAAAATGGATGATGAAATAAAACATTGTATAACAAAAAAAAAAAGTCCTGCCCACCAGGTATTGATCTGGAACAATATCAATCTGGAAATGTTCATAAATTCATTCTAAATTCATACCATCATCAAGAACGCAGATCAATACCTTATGTACATCGGCATTCAGGATTCGTTCCGTTTTTTATACCGTCATCGAGAAAGGAAATACATCAAACATTCCGTCATTCATACCGTCATCGAGAAAGGAAATAGATAAAACATTCCGTCATTCATACCGTTATCAAGTAAGGGAATGATAATGCATTCCGTCATTCATACCGTCATAAAAGGAAAAACATGAAACATTCCATCATTCATACCGTTATCAAGTAAGGAAAAGGTAATGTATTCCGTCATTCATACCGTCATCGAGAAAGAAAATACATAAAACACTAAGTCATTCATACCGTTATCAAGTAAGAAAAAGATAATGCATTCCGTCATAAAAAGAAATACATAAATCATTCCGTCATTCATACCGTTATCAAGTAAGGAAAAGATTATGCATTTCGTCATTCGTACCGTCATAAAAGGAAATACATAAAACATTCCGTCATTCATACCGTCATAAAAGGAAATACATATATCATTCCGTCATTCATACCGTTATCAAGTAAGGAAAAGATAATGCATTCCGTCATTCATACTGTCATAAAAGGAAATACACATTCATACCGTTATCAGGTAAGGAAACGATAATGCATTCCGTCATTGATTCCGTCATAAAAGGAAATACATTAAACATTCCGTCATTCATACCGTTATCAAGTAAGGAAAAAATAATGCATTCCGTCATTCATACTGTCATAAAAGGAAATACACATTCATACCGTTATCAGGTAAGGAAACGATAATGCATTCCGTCATTGATTCCGTCATAAAAGGAAATACATTAAACATTCCGTCATTCATACCGTTATCAAGTAAGGAAAAGATAATGTATTCCATCATTCATACCGTCATCAAGATATGAAATACATAACTCATTCCGTCATTCATACCGTCATAAAAGGAAATATATAAATCATTCAGTCATTTATACCGTTATCAGAGAAGATAATTATTCTTTAAGTTAGTCATAGGAACAATTTATTTGCGTTTGAAAAATGTGTACCAACCTAACCATAATTCTCCCGGATATTTTCCAAAACCCGCCTCGTACGCGGAGAAATTTCGATAGAAATCTACTCTGCCGTTGTACCTATACTGAAACACCTGAAGCAGAAAAATGCATTTTTAACAATATACCACGATTAATTACATGACTGTACTATCGTATCCTTTTTTATTCGAAGGACAAATTAAAGTTCCCAGATTACATAAAGATCGCAAAAAAAGTTAAGTATGTTTAACCCAACAATATTTGTTTGTTTGATCTGTGTTTTACGTAATTTTAGCACATGTTAGGCCATATTTTAAGATCGATATTTCTTGTGGTAGAGGCAGACCACCCATTTTTCATGGGTAGTAGCAGTACTGTATTCTTCCCGCCATCCTTAAGAATATACTCTTTCAAGTGTACTAAAGGAAAAAAGTAACGCAACTCGGGAATTTCCGCTATATACTGCATAATTCACATACTGCACACTTAATTCCATGTACTATTCCAGAGATATCTCAAGATGTAGAAAACGGGTTACATGCTGCAGCTAGTTAGAGAAAGGACAAAACTGTGCTGTTGAAGACGTATTAATCACAATACATGTTGTGACATAAAAATTATAGATGTTGAAGTTCCGCTTTAAAAACGCGAGCCATTTCAGTACTATATTTAATGTAAAGAGATTGCAAAACATTGCAAAACTCACATCTTAAGTTTGCTCATCTGACTGAGCCAAACACGTATTCTATCAATAATTCAAATTTGAAGAGATAACATTTGGTATGTTATGTGTTGTTTTATTTATTTTTTTCCGAAAGAAAAGTTCTAATACAGTCATGTATCATTCGATTAACAGCAGCATATTATATAGCGGACAATATATAGCGGCGATGACAGTCATTGTAGTAGTTCAAATGAAATGGTGTTTTTTTTTCAGGACTAATATGCACATTTAGAAGAAGAAAAATGTAAGAAAAAAAAACAATTTAAAAAATAAAAAATAAGATGACCCCAGGTTCCCATTACAGCATATTGGATATTTTAGAAAATCAAGGGCCATAAGTCTGGTATTACTCGTCCGATCCGGATGTGTTTCGAACTTGTTTGAGCTTTCATTGATACTAATAATCTGGCAATTTTTCAGTAAAACAAGGACCATAACCCTGGTATTTATTACTAATCCGATCTGCTTGGTTTTCGACATTGTCCGCGCGCTTTTATTGATATCAACAAACTGGCCAAATCTGGAAATGATCAGATGACAAATGAAGGCCCTATGCTATACGAGGCAAAATATGGCATATTTAAAAAATCAAAGGCCATAACTCTGGTATTACTAATTCGATATAACTGATTTTTGAACTCATCTAAGCTTTTATTGATATCAACAATATGGCTAGGTTTGGAATAGATAAAAAATTAAAGCCCTATCGTGTTAACGAGATAGACGACGGATGACGGACGACGGACAACTCATCATCCCACAAGCTCTGCTGGCATTTGGCCAGTAGAGCTGAAAAACGAACAGCATCCCATGATCAAGCAATTCTAAAAGTAAAACACTGAATAAACATAGTCATATTGTAATGCAGTATAAATCTTGTTTTGGTAGAGGCAGACCAACTCATATTTCATGGGTAGAACCAGTACTGTATATCTTCCTCCATCCGTAAGAAGCGGTACGTTCTCACTCGACAACTCGAACTCCCAGTGGGATTCGAACCCGCAGCGGTGAGAGGCGAGACCATTTTAGACGCATCGTCTTTACTATCCTGGCCACGGATACACTCTTACATCATAACGCTCGTTCGATCCAAACAAACTGTTTTAATAACGTGTGCCGTTATAACAGCAATTAACATAGTCAGGCTAGAAAATTATCAAAATAAAAAGTTATAGCAACACATCACTGGCCGTGATACGGTTTTTGTCAATTATACTAAAGCGCTCCTGTAACACCTGGAACGAGTTGGTTACCCAACAAGCGTATTCGTAAGCATGGACCTATTACTCACTTAACACGGAGTCATGAAACAGAATATGAATCGGTAGGTGAGACAAGAGAATAAAGGCAAAGTGTTGTGTAAGGTAAATATAACTCAATTCAACTGACCGTCCACCCACCGCCGTCTGTGCGCATGTCACAGAAAACTTCTACAGGCGTTAATTGTCCGTTGTCATTAACATAAATGGTGTAAAGACCGTTTACCCGACCTACGCCTGCATCCAGCACGTCTTGACAGTCATGCAACACCATGTCTAAAATGTTTAAAAGAATAAGTTTAAGCTACCTAGCTCAGTCAAATTTACATATTTTATAATATAGATACCACGAGCTAATAGGAATATATAACACCAATCGATATTTGTTTTGCAATACTGTGACATTTTATGACAAGTTTGAACATTCTATAATTTTCATTGACGTTAGCTTTTATTATTTTGCTTTAATTGGAAATTATATTATCTCCAAACAATTTAAAATTGTTTCGCATGCTTTATATTTCCATGGTAACCATTCATATATATGCATTTTGACATGTCCTGCTTTTTAAATTTAGAAATATGTCCATATATCACATATTTAGTGAGAACTATCGATTGTTTCATTATGTGATACTGGAGATGTTATCTAATATCTTATTATAATTAAGTTTAAACTCTGTGGTTCATACTGAGGACACGTATAAATTCAGGAGATGATATGAACATAGCCATGTAATTATATTGATATATACTAAAGGAAAAAAAGCAACGCGTAATTCTACGTGATATTCCAGAGAAAGAGGTTTTGTGAGAATGATTACAGCTAGTTAGAGAAAGGACACACTTGTGTGGTGTAGACATATTAATCACAGTAACTTTGTAACTGTTTGAAATTTTGAACAAATCAAATTTAACGGGAATGCAAATTTTACATCCTAAGTTTGCTCACTTGCTTGAGCCAAACGCGTATTGTACTAATAATGAAACTTTGAGGGGATAACATTAGGTGTGTTATGTGCTGGTTTATTTTTTTCCGAAAGTAAAGGTCTAATGCAACCCTGTACCATTTGATTAACAGCAACATATTATACATAAAATATATAATGGAAATTTCTTTTTTTTCTGTGGTATATAATTATATACGCATTAAAGATATTCCATATTTTAACCATTTCTAACTCTATAGTGAGCTAGTGTTTACTTTGAGTACACGCAGCTTAATATATATTTCAGTATACCTGTTAAACATATGTAAACAACTTAGCAAAATATAGATACTCTATTATACATAAATGATTATACAGAGAACGCACCAAAATATAGATACTCTATTATACATAAATGATTTTACAGGGAACGCACCAAAATATAGATACTCTGTTATACTTAAATGATTATACAGAGAACGCACCAAAATATAGATACTCTATTTTACAGAGAACGCACCAAAATTGTTTTGACATATTTCTACTTTTTCTAAATGTTTAGTTAATATTGAAACTGTACATAAAGCTACTTCTTCCAAATAATCTGTGTACGTTTTAAACCAATATAATTATATAGAATCGAACAAGTTATCAAACATTTCTGTTCTGTTTGCAAGTAGTGTCACTGAAAGAATTAGTTTAAATTACGATAATAGTGTTTCTGTTTTAAGCGCATCATTTCACGACTCGGTGACATGGATAACTTACCTGAACAAGCCTGTGTATTACATACTGCTTTATCATCGCTGTTCCAATGCATCCTCTACCGAAAGGAGATGGAGGTGGGTCGTCACACGTTCTAGATCTCGTCATCATACCTGTATTGCACGTGGCGCTACACGTGCCCCACTCTGTCCAACCGGACCAATTGCCATCTAAAATAATAACATTGTGTTTTGCAAGGCTGTATTAAAGTGTGTACCGTCAAATACCGGCAATGCGGTTATAAGTCTACAACAGTGGGAAGAAATGGTACCATAACCATTACCGACACATAGTAACGAAATCTCACAAACAAGTTTATAACAAACGCCAGAAAGAAGTTAAAATATGCTGTATTTGATATACATTTACCAGGAAACTGAAACTAAATACTTGATATTTTTTTAATTTACAGTAAAAATAGTTATAATTGTTTATGAAGAAAGAATGACACGTATCTGATTAACATGCTGAGGAAGCTAATCACTCAGGTAAATCATATTTGAATGGATTTTATTTCCTTGAACATTATTTAGCAAATTTTATTTAACGTTATTAAGCAAACTATTAAGTAAAACGTGTATCTCTTATAACACTCCTTATGGTTTTCATAATCAAATGATAAGCCACTGCATGCAATGATAAGTGGTAGGCTACACACCTCTGCCATTTACAGAACAGAACGACACTGCAACTGACTGGCAATGCATATTGCTAGAAATGGCTAATATAAAGGTAATTTTTTATTCGAATTTTTGAAAGTTTCGGGTAAAAAACAACTTTTTGACTAAATCAAGGGCCATAACTAAAGAATCTGGTAAAGTTTGGTAAAAAGATCAGATGTAAAATGAAGGCCCTACCGTATTAACGAGGCAAAATATAGCATTTTTAACTAAATCAAGAGCCATAACGCCTCTGTTACTGGTCCGACTGGTCCAACATAGAGCTAAAAAAATAATATATATATAAAAAAAGTTTTGCAAAGATCGACTGCAAACATCAGATGCAAAAATAAGGCCCTGTTGTACGACGAGGCACATTATAGAATTTTTAAAAAAATCAAGGGCATAACTCCGCTGTTACTGGTCCGATCTGGCTGGTTTTCGAACTTGACCGAGCTTTCATTGACATTAACAATCTGATAAAGTTTGGTAAAGATCGGATGAAAAAGGAAGGCCCTATCGTCTTAACGAGGCAAAATATAGCATTTTGAACTAAATCAAGGGCCATAACTCCGCTGTTACTAGTCCTATATGAACGGTTTTCGAACTTTTCCGAGCTTTGATAAAGTTTGGTAACGATCGGAAGAACAATGAAGCTCCTATCGTCTTAACGAGGCAAAATATAGCATTTTACTTAAATCAAGGGCCATAACTCCGCTGTCACTAGTCCGATATAGCTGGTTTTCGAACTTTTCCGAGCTTTCATTGACATTAACAATATTGTAAAATTTAGTAAAGATAAGATGAAAAAAGAAGACCCTATCGCCTTGACGAGGCAAAATATAGCATTTTGAACTAAATCAAGGGCCATAACTCCGCTGTTACTGGTCCGATATAAATGATTTTCAAACATGTCCGAGCTTTTATTGATATTAACAATCTGATAAAGTTTGGCAAAGATCGGATGAACAATGAAGCTCATATCGTCTTAACGAGGCAAAATATAGCATTTTAAACTAAATCCATGGCCATAACTCCGCTGTTACTAGTCCGATATAACTGGTTTTCGAAGTTGTCCGAGCTTTTATTGATATTAACAATGTGGCCCTATCGTCTTAACGAGGCAAAATATAGCAATATAGCATTTTTAACTAAATCAAGGGCCATAGCTCCGCTGTTACTGGTCCGATCTGGCTGGTTTTCGAACTTTCCTAAGCTTTCATTGATATTAACAACCTATTAAAGTTTGGTAAAGATCGGATGAAAGATGAAGGCCCTATCGTCTTAACGAGACAAAAGTTAACGACGGACGGACGGACGACGGACAACTCGCCATCCCATAAGCTCTGCTGGCCCTTGGCCAGTGAGAATTTAAGCAAAAGTCACCGATTGTACCATTACAACATTTCCTACATATGTTTACTTCCGTTTGCACTCAAAGAGAAGTGATTCGATTGGATGATATTTTAACGGTAATAACGTACGTAATTAGAAACCGAAAATCGTCCAATCGGATCACTTTTTTGAGTACAACCGGAAGTCAACATCTGTAGGAAATGGTAGTAATCGGCAATTTTACTTAAATTTCTTCCCTCATCGTGCCTTTTGTACAAAATGTGAATTTGCTATAATAAATGGGAGTCAGACCTAATGAACGGTGTAAAAGGATTTGAAACAAATCGTTGATTTGACAAAGATACATATTGCCGTCTAAAAATATAAACAAACAAAGTCATAATCAATATTTTCATTTTTTTTATACATCATCGGTAAGTTAGAGTCGTTGTGTAAGGCAAAATTTAGTTTTTACCTAACACAGAGTGTTTCATTTGTGCACGAGCGAAGTGAAAATAATGCATGTAAATATTATACTGAGCAAAATTAAAGTATACCCCCTTTTACTGCTAGTGTTTACATAGTCCAGGATTTGAATGAGGATTAAAGCTTTAAACGTGTTTTAATGAAACAATTGAAGATGTTCGTAAGCACTCTTAGTTGAGAACTAAATATCCCATTAATTATAGTAAATATCAAAGTTGCTAGGTAATATGAATGTTCGTCCGTTCACAGAATGCAACTCAACAGATTGACGCATCAGTTCAAGAAATTTAGTATGTGTGTCCATGACAATGAAGAGCTCAAACAAATACATTCTAGATAGGCGTGATATTTTTCTCTTTGGTGAGTTTTGTGCACATTTGTGTGGCATTTAAAGTTTGTTCTATTGATATAGGGCTGGTTTTTACGCAGACATTGCATGATGTCTTCAGAAACCTGTCTTGATAGGGTCGATCCGGAAACCTTCGTATTCTATAAGGGATCGCGTCGTAACTCTGCGGTAGATATACACCATAAGAGCTATGATTCTCGCAGATATGTCGTGATATGATTAAACGACTTTCAAAGCGCCGTTAAACCACACCTGAACAAGCACGCACACACAACACGCACAACACGCACGCACGCACACCCCACACCCCAGGCTCATCAAGATAAAATATGGAGAATGGGCCTAGAACCTTCTTACCTGCAGAACTGCAGATCTGCTGAAAATTCTATAGTAGACACTCCATTTACGATGGAACCACGTTTCCACGTTTGCATACACGGTGTCATGAGAAAGACATTAAATGAGCATGATGAAACATGACAAAATGAATATGAATGGGGGGTGGGGTGGGGGCCCACCACTGTGCATGTGACAGCGTGTTTGTGAGATTGCAGTGAAGGTTAAACATGATAAGAATGTATACTTATATTCTGACGTATGTTTATACTTTGGAGTTTGTTGCACTATGCGACTGATGAACAAAATATCATTACCCGTGTGGTTTGCAATGATGTGTTCGAAAGTCTCTATCTTTCAGTATTTGTGTTAGTGAATATGGATAACCATTAATCAACAAGTAGAGTATTTAGAGCCACTCCAGGAAGGATACATGAGGATTTCGGGAACTGGCCCTACTCATATTATGGACTAGATTCCTATGGTTTTTAACCTGCTTGGAGGATAGACTCGAATACATGGGACCGCCCAGGTTACGTCCCCATCCGACGGACGAGGCTTAGTGTCTTTCCCAAGAACACACCGACAAAACTCAGTGACGCCCCGGTAAGGTTTGTATCCGGGTCCTCCCATTTCAAGTCTACCTTTCTATCCGCAGGACCACGCAAAACATTGCTCCAGATATGACCTCTAGGAACGTTTTTGTCTCTTTTACTGCTAGTGACAATGTGTTCACCACGTAACCATAGGTAAAACAGCGTTTCTATAATTTTATATAAGAGCCATAGAACAATGATCAAAGGGATTACAAATAAATTTGATTTATATGTGATGATTTTTTTTATTACTAATAAAGATTAATACCCCATTTAACGTATCTTCCATTCAGGATATACTTGTTGTATAGTAGGTGTAGTGTCATGCTTGAAACACTTACCGTCTCGTTTCTGCATATCAGATACTTGCTGTTTCAACAAACCAATTTCTTCTTGAACCGTTGCCTCAGATGCATTCGTTTGACTCCTCATATCATATACTTGCTGTTTCAACAAACCAAATTCTTCTTGAACCGTTGTCTCAGATGCGTTCATTTGACTTCTCATATCAGATACTTGCTGTTTCAACAAACCAAGTTCTTCTTTAACCGTTGTCTCAGATGCGTTCATTTGACTTCTCATATCATATACTTGCTGTTTCAACAAACCAAGTTCTTCTTGAACTGTTGCCTCAAATGAATTCAGTTGACTTCGCAAGTAACGTTTTTCATCGACAAGAGATTTTCGAACAGTGGACACGTGTATCTGGTAATCAATCGCCAGCGTTTTATCTACCGACTTCTCACCTTCGCACTTGTTACCACCGATTTTTGTTCCTGTTTGTATTGCTTCAATTAACTTATTTAACGTTGCATCGGTTGTGTCGAATTTTGTCTTTAAATCGTTCATCTCATGCCTTAACACATCAACATCCATATTTATTTTATTCGTTAATAAATTATACACAGACATCGCTGTAATATCAGCGCTTATTTCTGAAAACATCAACGATACCAAGACACTCAAATGAACACATACACGCTTCATTTTTATGTGTTTTACACTCCGCTGTTTGTTGCCAACTGATTTTAGCTAGCAGTGAAATCATGCATAGTAAACGCACAAATGAACAACCAAGACAGAGGAGGTGAACAGGGTATTTAGACGGGCGAAATTCGTGCAGACAACGCCAATTCAGCATTTTAGATAACTAGCGTACATTTCCCGGTATAGTGTACATGTTTCGATGTGAAATATACGACACAATTTTATAGTTCCGTATTTGCTGCATGGGAGTTGTACTATTTGTATTAAATATTTACTTGTTAGCAAATTTAATTACACTTACTCTTAAACATAAATTGTACAAAACGGATAAAAGTCCAGTCCTAACATCGTAAAAACCCAACTAAAAACATACACCATAACAGTATAATAAAACGATTCCATAAAAGCGAAGTTATTTACGAGAGTACAATAGTCTCTCATTGCTCTATATAGAGCATCTCTTAATTTTCATTTACAGGTTTGAATATTGTTTTAATAATGTGCAATTGTAATTTGTATACATGTAGGTGAAATTGAAATGTCTATTATAGTTATATATGTTATATTACTGTATACAGCTATACTAATGAGTGTGGAATTATTGCATAGATTCAAGCCCTCATAGCCAATATGTAAACTAAATACAAATAGTCCTCATATTTCTTTAACTATCTCTTTTTTAAAATTAAGTTCCCCACTTTTAGATTAATGCATACATAACAAGAAAAGTATAACGCATGCGTTATATGTAGACGATTTGTAATAATGGGTTAGTTTGTGGAGGCTTTGTTCAAGTCACATACCTAAAGTCGTCGATAAAGGTAAAGTGAAGAATTAAAAAATACTGTATGAATACAGATAAGTTTTTATTTGGTATTAGGTATACAGTATTATACATGTTAAAGGGAACATATTCAAGAATTTTCAATTAAACGATTTACACCTGAGCTATTACAAAGGGAATTTCAGTGACAATGCTACAATATATTGCGACCTCAACAGAGGCGGGTCAATCGAATGGTCTCAAAATATTTGTTCTTTTTCCACGTAACAAATGGTTTTAATTGTTTTATTACTTTAATTTTACTTCTATAATTTAAAAGTCATATTTACTTAAATCTTACAAGTGATTATCATATGGGCCCTATTTATGTTCATGTTTTAGTTGTATTCAGGCTCAAAACCGCTTCGGAGTTGCCGTTAAGGCAATCAACTTTGCATTTTAAATGAATTATAAGTTATCTTATAGAAAATATTTAATTTCTTTACTTCTTTTCTTCATTATACTACTCAAATATAAATGGGTGCCGAAACGTCTAGGGTAAAAATTAAAATAGATGCCGAAATGGTTTGATACCGAAGCGTCTAGGTATCGATTCGTCTAGGTGACGAAATGGTTTGGTGCCGAAACGTCCTGAATCGATCTTGATCACACAGACGCAAAAACTTGAGAATTGTCTGCATTTATTAATAAGCATTGATCATTGGGACCCTGCTTTAATTAGACTAATACACTATATACACAATAGTTTTCGTCTAGAAAAGTTGTCTGCATGTCATGCAGTAATTGACATTAATTGTTCGTTGAACCCAAAACGAACGCACGCACCACCCACCCACCCACCCACCCACCCACTCACGTACCGACGCATCCACCCACGCACCCACACACCCACCCACAAACCCACGCACCCACTCACTAACCCATCCATCCACAAACGAACCCCACGAAACCACCCACGAAAACCAACCCACCCACCCATGAGCCCACGTACCCACTCACGAAGCCACCCATCCCCACGAACCCACGCACACACCCACCAACCCACCAACCCACCCATGACATTGGAGATCACGTACATTCCGATTTAAAAATACGTGCTGTTTCGATGTTAGAGTCATGTTGTGGTAATATACGATTTTATCTTTTCGCTGTTTCTCAATAATACCGTGCATCGTTGTCGCCGTAGTTATACTTGTTACTTGTAACAGTAACACTCAAGGCCAGTGTACATTTGCAATGAAAGTATGTTGAGGTAGTCGGAGCACTGGCAGTTTGTTCCAAAAATTATCATTTGTGGTTATTATGACGCGTCAAACACCTTAATATGTAATATACGTTACTGTCGCCAACTAACTTCTTGAATCTGGCATTTGATACAAAAATTAAATAGATAATTCGTATAAATCATATACATTTTGTAGATAACTATTATAAAATTTAGAATAGTTGAAATATCATGTTAAACTTACAGGTAAAACGTCTTAGAATATGTTAAGACAATGTTGTCTTCAAAGATGTCGCCTAAGTGAATGAAACACGTTACCATACCTTGAGAGAGTCACAGTCTACATAACCTATCTTTAATGAGTGGTGTGTTTTCGTAAAACATGTTTTCCTACCCTAATCATAGACATAAGTAGTTCTTTGTGTGGTTCTTAAAATAATGGTTATTTTAGTTATTCATCAACATAACTAAAATGTAACATACATGATACGTTACCTTACACTGAATTCAATTACAATGGTATATACATATACCATCTTCTAAATAGGTACATACTGAAAGACAATGTGTATGGTTAAAAAGAAAAACTATTTTAAGTCAAGAAGATTAATAAATAGTAGTTCTACAGACTGAACTAAACGTGTTATGTACTTACGCTACTTAAATAAAAATACAGTACTATTTGAAAACATTAAACTATAGCAGAAAATACGTATTTCATGAATATTTAGAAGAGTATATAAATGACATAAGTGATCAGTTTGAAATCTAGTTTGCGAGTACCTGTATGCAGTATATACGTAAATGTTGATTAATGAAACATACGTTACTATTGATACATTCGAGCTAATACATTTAAGATGGCATTGTATAAATACATATATATGTAGTCATGCATCCCAATATACTTATGGGCTATGTTTTAAAAGAGACTGGTTTAATTTCTACAGTTTAAATAATGTTAAATATTCATGGACTCTATAATTATATAGGATTTCTAATTGTATTTATGCTCTTGATTTAACTTGGTTGGAGGAATGGGGTGGGGGTAAATATATTAAGACATGCTTATATGAACACTTTCTTTTTTCCTTTTGCCAAGAAATGAAAATGTATAAACATGATGTTTGTCGATCTTCTGTAATCCAGCATACATGAAACTTTCACAAGTATCATTGTAACATAAGTTACATAATATGCTGATTAAATCGCAGATTGATTTATAATAATTGAGCTTTTGTTTTTTACAAAAATATATTCCTTGTCTTTATGTTTGTTTTTTTCTTCAATTTTTTTGTATTAACCAATACTTTTGAAGTAGAATCAATTGTTTTATACAATTGTAATGCTTGTGTATATGTTGTTTCAATTAATTTCGATACAAATATTTTCAAAATATGAGCGTTGTCATGTTTTCTTGTTTACAGGCTTTGAATTATATTCACATTGGTCTATGGTTGGTGTCACACAACATAAGAGAACCAAAATAATATGTATTTTTCACTTACGTTTTAAAAAAAATCGTTCTTAACACAATAACTATATTCAATGACTTGCATTTTGAAAACTGCCATAGTAAACTTGAAACAACAATCAATTTGGTGTATCTCATATAGTGCACCTTACGTAAAAATATAGATATCTCTTTAATTATGAAGACATTTTTTTTTGAAAATTTCAAGCGCTTTTTGCTGCGTTTTTATAGAGAAATCACGTTTTAAGTTACAGAAAAGTTCATGTTTTCAGCAAACTATGTCTAATAAATGGAAACTGTTACGTGTTCTGGTACTTTGAAAGGGAATGCATGATCAAAACAGCAGCGTCAATGTGTTACTTCATTGTTATATCCAACAGACAGTTAATATACTAGAATATTGCAGGCACCCCTATACACTCCTGAAGTGCCGACGCAATTACTTTCCATGAGAAAATCTCCCAGAAGGCAGTTCTTGTTTTGAAGCAGGCACTTAATTATAGCTGAGTGTTTTTTTACTGAAGTAATTCAGAGAAGTAGGATTCTTTGTCACTGGGTAGTTGTAACCAACTGCGCAGTTTCAGTTTTTCCTTGTTGTTGACAGGATATCCTTCTCAAATTCTTCCTGCTGTATAAATATCACAGCTGCATATCTGACCTGCATGTGCCGTTTCGTACAGTGCATGTTTAAGTGTACGTTTTATATATTGTGGTTTAAATCAGAACGTAACTACTCGGATCTTTCCGTAAACGCCGAAGACCGATTATATGTTCGCTTACTGTATAATTAACAAATATTCTCCTTAATTGTGTGTTCGCTTTACTGTGTAACTAACAAATATTCTCCTAAGTAAAATCCTTAGATTGTTTATGTATTAATACGCATGAAAAGAGTATATGTCCGTATACTCTCGGAAATCAGAACGTAACTACTCGGATCTTTCCGTACAAGCCAGACCGATTAGTTCTATCGTGAACGCTCGACCAATCCCGTCATTCTTCGGGATCCCGCCTCGTGGGTATCATGGCGCGTCGGTATGTTCAAAATCTGCACATTCTGTTAGCCGGAAGGCAACGGCACAGAAAAAAGTCCACTGTTGCTATGTAAACAAATATGGTCGCTACCAACACGTGTTGATGTATAATTTGCGTTGAGTGTTTGTTTTTACAACGCAGATGAAGGTTTTATCACTTCTTTCTAGTAAATAAAATATTGATGGAGCAATCAGCTGAATAACATAGCAATATTTGGCTGATAACTTTGATTTTGAATGCAAATATGTTTTGGCGGTTTTGGCGGGAATATAAGACGCGATGACGTAATCAATATGGAAACCTGTGTAATACATTCGAGTAGTGCTGCGAAGCAGTGTGCGAGATGTTGCGAATGCGATTATTTACGATTTCGTCATTTTTGGTGGACCTGATTGGATGTTATGTTCACGTTACTAACCAACCCTGCTAAGTTAACTCAATCGTGAACGCTCGGCCAATCTCGTCATTCTTCGGGATCCCGCCTCGTGTATATCACGGCACTTCAGTATGTTCAAAATCTTGATATTCTGTTAGCCGGAAAGCAACGGCACAGAAAATAGTGCAATTTTGCTAAGCTGTTGCTACATAAACAATATGGCCGCTTGGCACACGTGTTGATGTATGATTTGCGTTGCATGTTTGTTATTTACAATACAGATGAAGGTTTTATCACTGCTTTCGCGTAAATAAACTATAGATGGAGCAATCGGCTAAATGACATTGCAAAATGTTGGAGATAACTTTGATTTTGAATGCAAATTCGTTTTGGCGGGAATCTGACGCGCGTCACGCTAGTATGACGTTACCAATATGGAAACCTGCGTATTACATTCGAGTCATTCTGCGAAGCAGTGTATGTTGCGAATGAATGCTGCTAACTTTGTAAACAGAAGACGCCATTGTATTGCGCTGCAAAACACGAGAGGAATTGTCTGAAAAACGAGAAGAATTGTGAGTATATTTGTACTTAAGGGTGGCGACTGCTGAGGTTTTGGATTTTTGCACTTCCGGAAATTTACATTTGTTATATTTCAAACATTATAATAAAACAGGAAAAAATAATTATACAGTAACAAACTAATGCCCAATATGGATATTTTAGTGCAAAAAAAATAAACATTTTTTAGATTTTTTTTTTGATCTCACATTTTGTGCCCAAAATTGACAATTTTTAACATAAGCCAAAATGGGGGGTAGGGGTACAAAAGATAGTATTTCTCAAAAACCGTTTAAGATATTCACTTAATTTAAACTTTATTACAAAGACATGCGTTAGGATATACAGAGACAGCATAAAAAGTATTGTTCCTATTATTTGTTACAGACCTATGCCGTTATATGTCAGAGCTCGTCAAAATCTAAAAAAGCACATTTATTTCTCAGTTTTTATTGAATATCTTTCTTATATGCACACCGACCCCCGATTTTTATTTTTTCATTCTAAAACTCAGATCTTGTATATATTGTAGACAAAATATCTCAAAAAGTTTACTGTTCCTTTATCATAAAAAAGTGACTGATCACAAATTTAAAAATGCAATTTATAGTAAACTGGGTGGGGTAATGACAAGGGATGTAATACTTTTTCAGATGGTGATAAAAATACCACATCCCCTAATTTGTCGTCCTAAAGTATGAACTATTACATTAGAAAAGACGGAAAATCGATACCTGTTCTGCAAACCACACCACACACATATAAGTTGCCATACACAATTTGCAGCTGATTCAGAGTTCAAAACCACACTGTGAGAGTGTATTACTAAAGATTAATTTTGCGAAAAAGTTAAATCACCGACCCATCATTTTTTTCGTGAAACTAACTAGCAATAGGTGAGTCTTGATAAAAAACAGGAAACTAAAAAATTCCTATTATACTCAAATTCAGCAGTGGGCACCCTTAAGAATAAGACGTGAAATTATTTATGTATATTGGTTTGTTATTCACGTAAATACTGTTGATAATTATGACTATATCTGTATTTTGTGCGGATCGATTTGAAGACCTGATCTGGTAGAACGTTTAAATTTCGAACAATAAACTGGAATTAGTGAAAATGCATTATTAAAAGGAAGTATAATACATTTATCTTGGAGTTGAAAGCAAAGACACACTTGGAGTTTAAAATACACGCACTTGGAGTTGAAATTCATTACACGCAAAATAGTTGAAGTTGAAGACGAGACACTTGGAGTTAAAAATACATGACCTTAGAGTTGCAATTCATCACAAGCAAAAATCCTATTTATAAAAAAAAAATGAGACTTATGCAAAGGCTTCCCTCATTGAACCATTTGGTGGTGTTTTGAAGACCTACTGCAATATACCATTCTATTGGAACAATGGTTTATTCACTAGTTAGATCTGCTGCATACCATCAGGGAGATGAACGTCTTACGCTCTATGCTGCTTTGTTCTTTTTATCTATCCATGCTTCAGTTGTTCTCCCACACCAGTTTACGTGCTACAAACTATGTTACAACACTTCCATTCCCCATCCATTCCAACACTAACAAAAAGCACCGCCCATCAGTGCCTTCATCACTTTGATTACTTTTGTAACGCACTAGTATCTGGCATGTGCTAAAAAGCTGAGTGGAGTGGCGCTGTGGAGCAGAGTATAGTCGACTCTAAAACGGTAACATTGACTCCAAAATGTGGAGTGGTGGAGCGGAAATGTGGAGTTATGGAGGGGAGTTGAGTGGAGTGAGTGGAGTGGAGTGTAATTGACTCCAAAATCCGTAAACGACATAAAAACAAAAATAGCTGAGCTGGTCATAATTCTTTCAATCTACAGGCTTCTTTAACAAAAAACTTCAAATTCATTCATGATACCTTCTCAAATGGTTTTCCTGCTTTATAGAGAGACTTTGAGGTGATGTACATAACTTCTAATTATAATTTGTTTGTGTCTGTCAAATGTCAATGTGTTTGAATCAAGCACAAATCCGTTTGTGATTCTAGAAAACATGTACTAGCTAGGTTCATTCTCAATTTTTAGATCACCCGAGCCGAGGGCGAAATGTGATCTATATGGATCACTTTTCGCTCGTCGTCCGTCCGTCCGTCCGTCGTCCGACGTCGTTAATTTTTGCATCAAAAGACTTCTCCTCAGAAACCGCTAGGCCAATTTTGACCAAACTTCACATGGATGATCCTTAGATGAATGCTTTTTAGATTTGTTAAAATTAGGTCAGCGCGACATCCAGGATGGCCGCCATTACCATATATAGTCGAAACCTGACACATATTTTACAAAGACTTACATTGGGATATTTTTTAAAAAATCTTCTTCTCAGATCAGCTAGGTCAATTATGACTAAACTTCACATGGATGCTCCTTAGGTGAATGTTTTTCAAATTTGTTAAAATTAGGTAAACACGACACCCAAGATGGCCCTCATAGAAAAAATGTTTAAATTACATCTTGTACACTGGGAAGCTAAGGTCGTGGGTTCAAATCCCACTGTTTTTTTTGTATTCTTCATTTTTATTGTCGTTTCCTGTTCAGGTGCATTTTTCTTTTGTTTAATTTTTCTAAAGTTTGTATATAAAGATTTTGCATGTTTTACCATGATGTTTACATAGACTTAGACCGTTCCAAGGCGGTAGCCCTATTGTCAACCCTTTTGTGTTTGTGATGTCGTTTACTTTTATTATTACTTTTGCCTTCTTGTTTGTCTTTTTGCATGTTTGTTTCTGTGTTTTGTGGTTGACTGTCCTCCTTGAATGCTACTTTCCCTGTCCGATCTTTTTATATTTCTTTATATAGGGAAAACGTAAAAAATCTCTTCTCTGTAATTACAAGAGTCAGAGGTTTAATGTTTTGCTTTTGCTATTATATTATGGTCCTCTACCAATTTTGTTCAAATGGTGACCCTTGGGTCACTATTGATCCCGCCCCAGGGGTCAAATGTTTAACATGTACTTGTATAGGGAATTACTTAAAAAATATACTTCGGAAACTACAAGAGCCCGAAGTTTAATATTTTGCATTTATTATAATCGTATGGTTCTCCACCAAGTTTGTTCAAATGGTAATCCTAGGGTCACATTTCGCCCCGCCCCATGGGTCACATGTTTTATATAGACGTATATAGGGATAATCTTCAAAAAATCGTCTTCTCAGAAACAGCTTCACATGAAGTCAGTAAAAGTATCTATCTATCTATCCATGAATGATCCTTAGATGAATGAATGACCACCATAGAAAAATCTTTAAATGACTTCTTGTACACTGGGAAGCTAGGGCCGTGAGTTCAAATCCCACTGGCGATAAACATTTTTTTTTTCAAGTCTTCATTTTTATTATTGTTTCCTGTTTCCTGTTTCCTGTTTGTAGAGCATCCGCAGGCCCTCTTGTTCTTTTTTTATTAATAATGATCGCTAACCCATTGTCTATCAGTTTGCTCATTTGAAGTACCTGGGGTCAAAGATGGCTGCAACTCCTGGGTCCAAAGGTTGTATGTAGAAATGTTGCATGTTTTTACATAGACTTACATAAGGAAAGACTTAAAAACATCTTCAGTCAGCATTTTTTCATCATTGCAAAGATCCTCATGTGATCGATTCAAGGCCATCTTGGCACTCTTGTTAAAATGCTCATAACATCTAAATAGTGTTAATGTCCCAAGTCATCAGGACTCGTTTACTCATTGCAGGAAGCAAACAACAGCTGTTTAAAAACAACAAGTATATGTCACGTCTCAAAACAATTAAATGAAGTTCACAAAGTGTATTATGTTCTATTGAATGCATAATGTTAATTCTATTCGTACATTCCGGAAAGATTGAATTTTCCAAACTATAAGCCTGGATTTGCTACGCAATCCGGTTAATAAGGTGTTTTGATCACCAAATCCGACATTCAAAAGAAGACCCTTTGTTACTTCATTTTTTATCTTACCGGTAGTGTAATAGCATTTCAAATGGAAAAACCTGGTTTTCGTGATATTTCCACGTTTCTTGTGTATAATATAAAGTGTCAAGGCATTACTGTTTGTTCAAATTCTACCGACTGGTATCGTCACACGGCATTTAGATTAATTAATTTTGTTTACTTTAAACCTGCTTCATTTTTACTTTATTAATAATTAAAAAAGAGATTACTATTCGGAGTATTTAATGTTTCATCTTTATTCTACTAAAGGTTTACATATATTATTGTGAAAAATAACAAACAAACAAAAAACAAATCTATAACAGGGACGATGATTTCCAATATCTGAGAAGAGCGATTATTGATTAAGAAGTTTTAAACAGTGTAATAAAGAGTGTATAAAAGTGATCAATACGAAGCTTGCATAGAGGCGTATGATAGTCCTTGTCTCGGAAACTAATAAAGAGTGTATAAAAGTGATCAATACGACGCTTGCATAGAGGCGTATGATAGTCCTTGTCTCGGAAACTAATAAAGAGTGTATAAAAGTGATCAATACGACGCTTGCATAGAGGCGTATGATAGTCCTTGTCACGGAAACTAATAAAGGGTGTATAAAAGTGATCAATACGACGCTTGCATAGAGGGGTATGATAGTGCTTGTCACAGAAACTAATAAAGAGTGTATAAAAGTGATCAATACGAAGCTTGAATAGAGGCGTATGATAGTCCTTGTCTCGGAAACTAATAAAGAGTGTATAAAAGAGATCAATACGACGCTTGCATAGAGGCGTATGATAGTGCTTGTCACAGAAACTAATAAAGAGTGTATAAAAGTGATCAATACGACGCTTGCATAGAGGCGTATGATAGTCCTTGTCACGGAAACTAATAAAGAGTGTATAAAAGTGATCAATACAACGCTTGCATAGAGGCGTATGATAGTCCTTGTCACGGAAACTAATAAAGAGTGTATAAAAGTGATCAATACGACGCTTGCATAGAGGCGTATGATAGTCCTTGTCACGGAAACTAATAAAGGGTGTATAAAAGTGATCAATACGACGCTTGCATAGAGGGGTATGATAGTGCTTGTCACAGAAACTAATAAAGAGTGTATAAAAGTGATCAATACGAAGCTTGAATAGAGGCGTATGATAGTCCTTGTCTCGGAAACTAATAAAGAGTGTATAAAAGTGATCAATACGACGCTTGCATAGAGGCGTATGATAGTGCTTGTCACAGAAACTAATAAAGAGTGTATAAAAGTGATCAATACGAAGCTTGCATAGAGGCGTATGATAGAAGCGTATGATAGTCCTTGTCACGGAAATGTTTTTATTTACTTGTATTTTCTAAAATTAGATCAGGGTTACGAATACAAAACGAATACACATTAATATTATTATATACAATGACACTACAAAACTATCAGGAAACTTGCATAGCAACAGTGATCATTTTACTATGTATAAGCAGTATTAGTTATGACAGTCAGTTAAGCTATAAAAAACAACACATTTGAGAACGCTGGAAGAAACGCACTATTGTTTCAGTACGCAGTAAAGACAACTGTCATATCAGATCTGCATTCGTTATGAAACTTCAAATATCATATGACTTCAGCATACATCATGAAACTTTACATATATGTTCAGAACGTTATTTTAAATTAAACTTAGAGGAAAATGACGTGGCATAGTTGATAATGATTTAAATCCGGAGTACCTTAGTATAAGCCTCACAGGCACCACTGAGTTTGGTCGGTGTTCTTGGGTCAGAGGCTTTCACTTAGACTCGTTCGTCAGGTAGGGACGTAAACCATGCGGTCTCGTATATATCGGAGTATATAATCAGAGTACGTTAATTTAATTGAATTGGATGTTGTTTAACGGCTCATCAACACAGTATAGGTTATTTAGAGCCGCCCCAGAGAGAGGGGAAGGATATATAGGAATCCGGAAACCGTGCCCTACTCTTATTATCGAATATATTCCTATGATTCTTTAACATGCTCGGAGGATAGACCGATACATGGGACCGCCCGGTTTACGTCCCCATCCGACGGACGAGGCTAAGGGAAAGTGTCTTGCCAAAGAACACACCAACAAAACTCAGTGGACCACGGAGGATTAAAAAACATAGCAATATACTAGTATTTATAAGCAAGAGTAGGGCAGGTTCCCCGATTCCTAGGTATCCATCCCCTCTTAATGGGTCGGCTCTAAATAACCTTAAATGTGTTGATGAGCCGCAACAACATGCACTTGAATTCAGTTAAGCTTCACCTGTTAGATATAATTCATTCATAACGCTGTTTTTCTATAACGTTTAAATGTCGAATAATACTAAAATCCTTGGTATGTTGGTTCTTTCAATATTCGATAGAAAATATAATTCTCGAAAAACTCATTGAAGCCAGCATGCAATTAAAACAGGAGCACCATCTAGCGGGACATATACGCCCGTCGTTGGCAAGGTTGAGTTCGAATTGCACATATCCTAAGTATATAATCGGAATTTAAAGAAACTAACCCGCCAAATAACGAAAAAATTACATGACAAAACGATATATCAAAACTCTAGCCATATGTTCAGGTCATATTATATTGTGGGTTCTTAAGATAACAGCGATTTAATATGAGTAAAATGAATTATGAGTTGGTAACTCTTTATTCGACACTCTAGTTTTAGGGGTTTGTCTGGCTGGTTAAGCCGTTTGTATTATTTCTATAGAAACCGGACTCTCAAAATATGTATGTGTAAGTTATATGTATATATATCGTCGTCAGCTGGTTTAGAAACGGTGTAAATATGTTGTAAAATGTGCCTTTTGATGGCGGAATATGGACTTTAAACTTTCGTTAAGAGTCAATAGTGTAAATAATGTCACTTATAGCTTAAATTTGAAAATTATATTTTGAAAGTTTAAACAAGTTCGTGTCTTTAATATCATCTTAAAATTTAAAACGAGCACTTTTATTTTTTTCTGATTTAAAATGGTATAATTGTTAACAGAAATCATCGAATTTTGAAACAATTCAGTATTCCATCACTTATACTGTTCCTTTTAAAAGTAATCCAGTGTCCTCGTTGTATAAGTGAGTCGTTAATGATGTTTTCAATTAAGGGTAAAACATTGTAATACAAACTGTCAAAATACTGCAAGTACCATGTCTTGCACGCAATCTGTATCCATTCTTTGGTTTTTATAGTGGAATTTGAAAACTATTTGAAGACAAACACGAATCTATTTTGTCATTCTTTAATATCTACACTAAATATGGAACATACTATATTGCAAGCTGGAATATATCAAAACGTATATAATCATGATTTAAAGCTCAATAACCTCCACAATTAACATTAAATGCTTATATTTTAAAATACACTAACAAAAAGAATGGTTAGTAGGATTGTCCAAAAGGTATTTTAACTGTCTTTGGTGCAACACGTAGCTTTTATCTATTTTAAGCAAGTAAAAAGCAACCTAAAATGAAATTCAATTAACCCTTTCTTAAGAGACTGGAGTCAACCTATAATAGGTATGGTATACATCATATTACACATTAAATAAAATAATGTGTTTCAGCTTCATATGACAATGCACTTCGTTTTCCGTCCGATTTTATTGTTGTTCATGAATTACTTTAGTATGAAAAATTGACGACATGGGCGATTTCCTGTTGTGAACATGATAGATAATTGATTTATATGATGAGTTAAGACCACGTGAAGTTGTTTTTGTCCGACAATATGAAAACACATTGATAGCGACAGTTGGAAAGTCATATCTTACTAGTGTGTAGTATGAGCCAAAATGAATTAAAATATTAAGCAGTGCAAACTTGTCAACCTTTATAAGTGATATTATTGGTTTAATGTAGCTTTATATGTTCATATCAAGATATGAGATTCACAAATATATTGGATGTATCACCTTTATAAGTGATATTATTGGTTTAATGTAGCTTTATATGTTCATATCAAGATATGAGATTCACAAATATATTGGATGTACCACCTTTATAAGTGATATTATTGGGTTAATGTAGCGTTATATGTTCATATCAAGATATGTGATTCACAAATATATTGGATGTACCACCTTTATAAGTGATATTATTGGGTTAATGTAGCGTTATATGTTCATATCAAGATATGTGATTCACAAATATATTGGATGAACCACCTTTATAAGTGATTTGAGTTTGTTGAAACGGAACTGGCCAAATTTCGGCCCCTTATATGACAAAAATAACAAAACAGCAAAGCTGATTAAGCACAGTTTGTTTTAGTATAGGAGAGAATAGAATATGTATTCCCAGTAAAGAGACCATATAAGAAATAATGAAATCGCTAGGCAAATAAACATATGTTTACATTAAAAGTAAGTAAAGTGCAATAACATATTTTATAAAGCTATCTCTAAGGGTTTAAAGCGTCCAGTAGAACATTGCATATACTATTCATCTTAACACCTTATACTCGTAGTATTCAGCTGCAATAATTCAGAAAAAAATATTTGAAATTACGATTAGCATAGCCCTAAGAATTCCGTCGCTTATATTATTAACATATTGACAAGTACCAATAATACTTTTATGTACGAAGATTAACCACAATTATGCCCCCTCTAAAACTGAGAAGTTATGAAAATGCATCGAAAAGCGGGGGTGTTTTTAAAGTTGCGTTCCTAAACTCTAATCTCAAATGCTGTATCAGCCCCTCTTTACCTAAATACAAATTTTACAACAGATGTTCATCGTTTCTAAACCTACGACGACGTGGCAGATATATAACTTTATTATTTTGAGAATCCAAACTTTATAAACAATATAAACGGCCTTAAACAGCCAGATCAAGCTCCAAAAGAGAAGCGTCGAATTAATTCTTTTGTGCGCATATTCAATCAAAAGTATTTTAAGAATCTGTAAATAAACTTCTACTTTTAATCTGCACATATACCTTATTATATGACGTGAACACCTAGATAACGTTTTGATGAACGGTTCTGGTGTGTGATTTTGCATTTACTTAGTGGGTTAGTTTCTTTAAACAAAAGGTGTAATTTTGTTTTATTTGTAAGTATTTTAAATGTGACGTGTGTTAGTCAAGTTCCAAAACTGTAGATAATGTAGTAATATACGCAAATCCAGGATTTAAGTTTAGAGAGTGCGTGAAATCTTTAGCGGTAACATTGTTGGTTTCCTACATGTATATCATTTGGTTTATTCAAGGATCTTCTCTTTTATTAAAACATCCTTGGTTTATTCGGGCGCATTTACATAATGTTGATGTCCTTAATAACAACTCAGGACTCCACGAACTCCCACTATAAATCCAAAAAGCAAAGGTTAAAACTAAGATTGCTAGATTTTTGATGGTGATGTTCGCTTAACATGGATCCGCCCTTCAGTCAAGTCCATATTAGTGTACACATAACATCGGAAAATCGAGCTTATTTTTCACTATTTGGCATTAACCATGTTAACGCCCATCAAAATCCTTAGCTTGATGTTACTAAGATATATGAATGAGACTAGTAGGTAGTAATTCCTTGGTTTTATGATTCAATTTATCATTCAACAATCTACGTGTAGTGTACAGTAGACGTATTTGTAATTCATTGTCATAAATATTATCAAAATAATTTCCCCTTTAACTAGGCTGTGCCTATTTCATATTAAGTATATTATAAAGCAAATTGTTTTAGTATATTATTGATTGGTGACTATATTGTACCAATAATATGTTTAAACCTATGGTAGAATAAGACGAAAATATGAAAACTCAAATTATTATTTAACTATATGCAAGCAGGGTTAACGTCAAAGTGATACTGGATAAATAAATCGAGATGCTCATTGCAATGCTTGATATACGCTTTAAGACTGCTATGTGTCTCTTTAAGCATATACGCTTTAACATTGCTATGTGTCTCTTTAAGCATATACGCTTTAAGACTGCTAAGTGTCTCTTTAAGCATATACGCTTTAAGACTGCTATGTGTCTCTTTAAGCATATACGCTTTAAGACTGCTATGTGTCTCTTTAAGCATATACGCTTTAAGACTGCTATGTGTCTCTTTAAGCATGTACGCTTTAAGACTGTTATGTGTCTCTTTAAGCATATACGCTTTAAGACTGCTAAGTGTCTCTTTAAGCATATACGCTTTAAGACTGCTATGTGTCTCTTTAAGGATATACGCTTTAAGACTGCTATGTGTCTCTTTAAGCATGTACGCTTTAAGACTGCTATGTGTCTCTTTAAGCATATACGCTTTAAGACTGCTATGTGTCTCTTTAAGCATATACGCTTTAAGATTGCTATGTGTCTCTTTAAGCGTGCATCTTGGCATCGAAGTGAATGTCAAGTGACGTCATATGTTAAGTTCTCCGCATAGAAAAGTATTTAGAAATGATACATTTCAAATTTTAATAAGATCAGCATCACCATATTGAACCAATTCAAATATAATATATTCAACGTGTTGTCCTGGAACAATCATTAAAAGCCTTTGTTCAATGGGAAAGTAAAAAACGCACTTTTCGGCGTTATGTAGACGTTTTGTCATCTGCTCTAATGTAAATGTACCGGAACATATGACGTCACGTAGCTCATGAAACATTTACATTTAAGGAAATACTATAACGACTTCTGTTCTGCTATGCGACTTGTATTCATTTTTTGTTAATTACCCCCACCCACACTCCACGATTCCTCCGCCCCCGCCTTCATTTTTTTTGTTCAAGATTTATATGTGTTGTTCATTCCAAATACTTCTTTTTAAGAACATGAATATAACATAACTCTAAGAACTTTCAAAACTTTCAATCTCCTTATATTATTATTGTAACTTTTGGCCTCCCAATAAACGGCTGTCCAAAATCTCTGATCCTTTAGAACCTTTCTATATCTCAGGACATATTTAGATTGATGAAAATACCTTAACAACTTCTGTTTTGTTGAATTGGAAGTGTTAATTTTTTTTTTTTTATAATTATTCCAAAAATCAGCGATGTGTATGCTTTGTTTTGCTCATTTTCCCCCAAAATGTCAACTTGTATACATTTTACTCATTCCAATTTTTATTTTCATCTACACGAATATAACAGACAACTTTCAGAAGTTTGATCTCCCTGATATTGCAATGATAATAATATTTAAAAATATTTTTTTTTAGCGATATTTGTTCAAATTTGCATGTTTTTGTCCCAAAATAATGTGTTAAGCTACCGTTTCAGAAAAACTATCATGGCAATTTCTTTTTCACTAAAAGGTATTTAAAATTTATCAGCTGAGTCGGTACCGAAAAGTTGAGTAGACCATGAACTATTAATTCGTGCGTCCTAGTTAATTCATTAAAGGGATGGGAATCGATCTGCCAGAGATATGAATCTCTATTTATAAATAAGAGGAATAAAGTATGCTTCAGTTCAATATAAAACCAACACTGCTGAAGGTCTGTGATTTGTTTCTCGTTGTCTGATTGGTTGAATGGTGTTTTACATCATTTTCATCACATCAAGTTTTAGGCCACAGACACGTAGACACGCACGCATACCTACAAACATACATACATATATACAAACGTACGTACATACCTACGTATGTACACACATGATAACTTTTATTTGTTTGAATGGTGTCTTTCGTCATTTTTAGCACATGTCAGGCCATATATGTCGATTTTTTATGTGTAGACGCAGTCCACCCACTTATTCCCGTGTCGAACCAGTAATGTATATATTTCGCATCCGTAGGCTCACAAGTCGAGCTCCCGGTGGGATTCGAAACCGCAGCGATGACAGGCGAGAAGGTTTTAAATGCAGCACTTTTTGTATACGTATTAATTCATATGAGTCTTTATATTTTGAATTGAACTTTTATTATTTGTTGAAATTGGCAGTCACTTGTACACACAACTCACAACATTGTATTTCTCTCACAATCAGTATTTTATTTTCAAAATCTTATCGATTAAAAGGTATGATTTATACAACAAAACTCTCCGAGTCGTCGAGTTTTCCCAACCAAACTTGTTCATAAGCAATAATTAAATAAGACGAAACATTAGGCCCAATTATGTAAAATTTCATAGTTTATATGAAACACCCTATTATGGTTTTATTATATTTGGATAAACATACACATTTCTTCCAGATCGCCTCCAATCTCTTTAATCTGTTCTTCAATTTGAAAACCAATGAATATGCAAAATATATATGAAACAAATATTATAGTAAAATGCTTGTGCTCAACAGCAAATGTAAGTACAGATACAATTCTAATGATCTGATATTCGTCAAACAATAAACGACTTTGTGGAATAGTTCCTTCGAATAAAACGTTGGGTTTAATAGTTCACGCTGCAAGCTATTATATTTTAACATACACCAAAATTCGTGAACTTTATTACTGGATGTTGTAAATCTGTGTATGGGGCCTCTACACTCTCGATCCAATTGATTCTAAGTGTTTCGTGGAGAGTTGTATGTCTTTAGTGATTCATAGGTGGATGGTCATTGCGTATACAGTTATGGAGATATAATCCTTCCTGCTTCCAGGGCTACGGTATAACATATATGCCGTCATCATTTCTGTTAACATACTAAATATTGTATTGCATGTCTAGTATATGATGCATGTGTAATCCTTCCTATTTCCAGGGCTACGGTATAACATATGCCGTCATCATTTCTAATACTCACACATACATTAACATTTCTGTTAACCTACTAAAATTCGTATTGTATGTCTAGTATATGATGCATGTTTAATTCTTCCTAGTTCCAGGGCTACGGTATAAAATATATATACCTGCATCCTTTCTGTCAACCTACTAACATTCGTATTGCATGTCTAGTACATGATGCATAAACTTACAATATTCTTGAAAATAAGTACTGAATGTTATCAAACTGTGTGCGACACTTCTACACTCACGAGTCAATTATGTGGAAGACCTCTACACTTACGAGCCAACTGACTATACGGGTTTTATTGAGAGTTTTGATGTCTTTAGTGATTCATCGACAGATGGCCATCTCATGTTCATGGACTCACGATCTTTCGTTCCAGGGTTACGGTAAATCCCATTGAGATTGGATTTGTAGCAGGTGTTGTACCACCATGCACCTTTACCGTAGCTGGCACAATTAAAATCACTAAACCCATCTTGATCCCGATCATACGTACTGAAGCTGTAACTATTGTGGTACCCAAATTTGTCATCTGCAATAAACATATATTATATTAGTGTACAGATTTACCTTATTAACTAGACAATTACATTGGAAGCGAGATAGAAACATGCCATATTTATGTTGTATTCCAAGAACTGTGGATAGAATATAATGAAGGTAACCAACATACAATATATGGTATGTATTTAAGAGCTGTCGATATTCTAATTTAGAACTATGAAAATAAGTTCATTAGAATGTACCTATAGGAGATGTAGGCAGTGTGTAGTTCTAGAAACACACATTCATTAGGACGTAATTGAGATATGTAGATAGTAATGTATTACTAGAAACACACATCCATTAGGACGTTATTGAGATATGTAGATAGTATATAATTATGTAGTACTAGAAACAGACATTCATTAGGACGTACATGTAATTGAGATATGTAGATACTATATAATTATGCATTACTAGAAACCCACATTCATTAGGACGTAATTGAGATATATAGATAGTATATAATTATGTATTACTAGAAACAGACATTCATTAGGACGTAATTGAGATATGTAGATACTATATAATTATGTAGTACTAGAAACAGACATTCATTAGAACGTAATTGAGATATGCAGATACTATATAATTATTTATTTCTAGAAACAGACATTCATTAGGACGTAATTGAGATATGTAGGTAGTATATAATTATGTAGTACTAGAAACACACATCCATTAGGACGTAATTGAGATATGTAGATAGAATATAATTATGTAGTACTAGAAACACACATTCATTAGGACGTAATTGAGATATGTACATAGTATACAATTATGCAGTACTAGAAACACACATTCATTAGGACGTAATTGAGATATCTAGATAGTATATAATTATGCAGTACTAGAAACACACATTCATTAGGACGTAATTGAGATATGTAGATAGAATATAATTATGTAGTACTAGAAACACACATTCATTAGGACGTAATTGAGATATGTACATAGTATACAATTATGCAGTACTAGAAACACACATTCATTAGAACGTAATTGAGATATGCAGATACTATATAATTATTTATTACTAGAAACAGACATCCATTAGGACGTAATTGAGATATGTAGATACTATATAATTATGTAGTACTAGAAACACACATTCATTAGGACGTAATTGAGATATGTACATAGTATACAATTATGCAGTACTAGAAACACACATTCATTAGGACGTAATTGAGATATGTACATAGTATACAATTATGCAGTACTAGAAACACACATTCATTAGGACGTAATTGAGATATCTAGATAGTATATAATTATGCAGTACTAGAAACACATATCCATTAGGACGTAATTGAGATATGTAGATAGTATATAATTATGCAGTACTAGAAACACACATCCATTAGGACGTAATTGAGATATGTAGATAGAATATAATTATGCACTACTAGAAACACACATTCATTAGGACGTAATTGAGATATGTAGATACTATATAATTATGTAGTACTAGAAACACACATTCATTAGGACGTAATTGAGATATGTACATAGTATACAATTATGCAGTACTAGAAACACACATTCATTAGGACGTAATTGAGATATGTACATAGTATACAATTATGCAGTACTAGAAACACATATCCATTAGGAGGTAATTGAGATATGTAGATAGTATATAATTATGCAGTACTAGAAACACACATCCATTAGGACGTAATTTAGATATGTAGATAGAATATAATTATGCACTACTAGAAACACACATTTATTAGGACGTAATTGAGATATGTAGATAGAATATAATAATGTAGTACTAGAAACACACATTCATTAGGACGTAATTGAGATATCTAGATAGTATATAATTATGCAGTACTAGAAACACACATCCATTAGGACGTAATTGAGATATGTAGATAGAATATAATTATGTAGTTCTAGAAACACACATTCATTAGGACGTAATTGAGATATCTAGATAGTATATAATTATGCAGTACTAGAAACACACATCAGTTATGACGTAATTGAGATATGTAGATAGAATATAATTATGTAGTACTAGAAACACACATTCATTAGGACGTAATCGAGATATGTAAATAGCATATAATTATGCACTACTAGAAATACATGCATTAGGACGTAATTGAGATATCTAGATAGTATATAATTATGCAGTACTAGAAACACACATCCATTAGGACGTAATTGAGATATGTAGATAGCATATAATTATGCACTACTAGAAAAACACATTCATTAGGATGTAATTGAGATATCTAGATAGTATATAATTATGCAGTACTAGAAACACACATTCATTAGGACGTAATTGAGATATGTAGATAGCATATAATTATGCACTACTAGAAAAACACATTCATTAGGACGTAATTGAGATATGTAGGTAGTATATAATTATGCAGTGCTAGAAACACACATTCAACAGGACGTAATTGAGATATGTAGATAGTATATCATTATGCAGTACTAGAAACACACATTCAACAGGACGTAATTGAGATATGTAGATAGTATATCATTATGTAGTACTAGAAACACACATTCATTAGGACGTAATTGAGATATGTAGATAGTATATCATTATGCAGTGCTAGAAACACACATTCAACAGGACGTAATTGAGATATGTAGATAGTATATCATTATGCAGTACTAGAAACACACATTCAACAGGACGTAATTGAGATATGTAGATAGTATATCATTATGTAGTACTAGAAACACACATTCATTAGGACGTAATTGAGATATGTAGATAGCATATAATTATGCACTACTAGAAAAACACATTCATTAGGACGTAATTGAGATATGTAGATAGCATATAATTATGCACTACTAGAAAAACACATTCATTAGGACGTAATTGAGATATGTAGATAACATATAATTATGCACTACTAGAAAAACACATTCATTAGGACGTAATTGAGATATGTAGGTAGTATATAATTATGCAGTGCTAGAAACACACATTCATTAGGACGTAATTGAGATATGTAGATAGCATATAATTATGCACTACTAGAAAAACACATTCATTAGGACGTAATTGAGATATGTAGGTAGTATATAATTATGCAGTGCTAGAAACACACATTCAACAGGACGTAATTGAGATATGTAGATAGTATATCATTATGCAGTACTAGAAACACACATTCAACAGGACGTAATTGAGATATGTAGATAGTATATCATTATGTAGTACTAGAAACACACATTCATTAGGACGTAATTGAGATATGTAGATAGTATATCATTATGCAGTGCTAGAAACACACATTCAACAGGACGTAATTGAGATATATAGATAGTATATCATTATGTAGTACTAGAAACACACATTCAACAGGACGTAATTGAGATATATAGATAGTATATCATTATGTATTACTAGAAACACACATTCAACAGGACGTAATTGAGATATGTAGATAGTATATTATTATGTATTACTAGAAACAAACCTTCATTAGGACGTAATTGAGATATGTAGATAGCATATAATTATATAGTTCTAGATATCTTTGTTACGTCCTAATGCATGGGAGTTTTAGTACTATACACTGCCTACATCTCCTTGGTACATCCTAAGTAAGGTTTGTTTCTAGTACTATATAATTATATGCTCTCTACATATCTCAATTACGTCCTAATGGATGTGTTTCTAGAACTACACACTTCCTACATCTCCTATAGGTACATTCTAATGAAGGTTTGTTTCTAGAACTATATAATTATATGCTATCTAAATTACTAGAAACAGACCTTCATTAGGATGTGCTTAGGGTATGTAGAAATATACACTTAGTATAGACTGAGAACTTGAAACTGAACATGCTTTATTTTTTTACATCTTTATGAGTGAAAGATCAGGATTTATCAGTAAAATGACATTAGTGATCAGAGGATTTATCAGTAACATGATATTAATTTTCAATTCTAATGTTAACTAACTCGGTAAACAAAAACAACTAATGCCATGCTTATTAAGATTCAAGGTGTGGTGGATAGTGTATTTTTATATTAGTCACAGACATAGTTTACTTCCTATGCTTCACAGAGTTGTGGATAGTTAAATTTTTTATTTTAGAAACACACCATACGTATGGCAAGTCCCAGAGTTGTGGATAGTATATATGAGAAACTATGCACAGACTACATTTAGTATGATTCTGATTGTGCTTAATATATACATGTACGTATATGGTACATGACGACGCAGACCAGACTCCGTATGCTTCTAAGAACTGTGAATATACATGTATTAGTGTTTTCGATATTATATATTATATACTAGAAACTGAATATACACATTACGATTCTTGGTCCCGGAAAGTATATATTGGATGCCAGTCACATACCACACTTACGTTGTGGATAGCATATATTATAGTTTATACTAGGCACATACCACACTTACGTTGTGGATACCATATATTATAGTTTATACTAGGCAAATACCATACTTAGTATGCGTCTTAAAGCTTTGGGAAGTACTAGTATAATATTTGATACAAGACACTGAACGTACTTAGTACGCTTCTTAGAGACTGTATTTAAGAGCAGTTGGTAATATATATTCCCTATTAAAATCTACGAAAGCGTTTATGCTCGTCATTAAATATATTATAGAATCGCATTCTCGTATAAACGATCTGTATATGTTATATATACTCGTGTGTGTAATGTTTATCTTGCACTTCAGAACCAGATACGTAACTCTGCATGGCTCAGACACACTTACATTGTATACTGCCAACTTACCTTTTATACTGCCAACTTACCATGCCAACTTACCTTTTATACTGCCAACTACTTACCTTTTATACTGTCAACTTACCTTGTATACTGCCAACTTACTTTATATACTGCCAGCTTACCTTTTATACTGCCACGTATGAAGCCAGTGACATGCAGTTTGTAATTGTCAGGGGCACCAACGCTGAAGTTTGTGTATGTTGCATAGCCTGCTCCAGCCGTTACTGATGTAACGTCGATCCTCAGCTGATATTGTTTTTGTGTACTAATCAGATGGAGCCATTTCAAACCTGTTTAAACGAAATAAAGTACAACGTAAAATATGAAGGCATACATGTGGTATCGCAGCACATTTCATATTCAATTATGTAATACAGATAAATGTGTATTTAAACACAGTTTAGATTTCATGTAGTGCGCATCGATTCTTAAAAGATTATATATATTATCACAGGGTTAAATGGTGTACACGCGTTTGATGCATACAAACATCTATATATACTCCTAAAAAAAGTTTAAGGACCATCCCTTCTTTATTTCAGTCAGATTAAAGTTTGCATCATCGCACTAGTTTAAATACACATTGCATTCCAAAAATGGAAACTGGTTTGTAATAATTTTTAAAATTCAGATTTGGAAATTCCAATAAAATGTTTTTTTTTCACCCAAAAATGGTATTTCGTATTATTTTCATAACTAGTGATTCCTTAAAAAACATCTGTCACCATTTTCTTTAGAATAACTCTACTGATAATCGTACAGTGCCAACCATTCAACTAGGTCTTGAAAATTTACTTATTTTTGGATGGGATAAAAAATCAGCGTTTTTCAAAACTGTTCGGTATATGTATTTAAACTGTCAAAGGTTAGTCAATTTCGGGGTAAATTTTAATTTTGTGTTCATAACTCCATTGGTCGTGATTAAACGTAATGAATAAATTGACAAAACATACTAAAACTTTTAGTATTGTTGTTTTGGGGTTTATTAATGATTTTTAGAAATTATCAAAAATCTCGGACTCTTTTTAATTAACAAAACAATGTATATCAACATTTTATTCTTTCATCAAATGCAGAAGACCTGACAATGTTCAATGTCCTGACAATGTCCAGTTTAGTGCAATATCTGGGTAACCTTTTGGTATGTAGTCAATTTCACTGGTAAGCATATGGAGAAATATGCTTGCGGTTCTTAACTTATTTTGAGGAGTATAGATACTTCACACAGTCGTCCATGCTGTCGTCTAACATATTTTATTAAAATACTCAATGTTGACTGGTTATTGGCGAGGTATTAACATTTCTATCAAAACATCTGACATCACTTACGTTACGTTCTAGCGATACATTTAAATAGGACAAAGCTGCATGTTTGTATTCGTTTGATGTTGAGAGCAGTGCGTATGATTTAAGTTGTGAGAATTTGTTTGTATTATGTACAATCTCTCGAAACAGTGTGTATAATATACATAAAAATCCATGTCTGATAAAATACTATATAAAATTAAATTGAAATAGATCGAAACCGAGGGCCTACGGCCCTTGATATAGATGATTTTCAAGTCCCGCCCACCAGGTATTGATCTGGAACAATATAAACCTGGAATTTGTCTAAATTCATACCATCATCAAGAAAGCAGATCTATACCTTATGTACATCGTCATTCAAACTGTCATCAAGAAAGGAGGAATATTGATTTTTCCGTTGTTCATTCCGTCATTCATATTGTCATTAATAAAGGCGATGCAGGATTCGTTCCGCTTTTTATACCGTCATCGAGAAAGGCAATACATAAATGATTCCGCCATTCATACCGTTATCAAGTAAGGAAAATATAATGCATTCCGGCATTCATACCGTCATAAAAGGAAATACATATTTAGCATTCCGTCATTCATACCGTTATCAGGTAAGGAACAGATAATGCATTCCATCATTCATACCGTCATCAAGATATGAAATACATGAATCATTCCGTCATTTCTATCGTTATCAGGTAAGGAGAATATAATTTATTCTGTAGTCAAGTTAGTCCTAGGAAAATTTTATTTGCGTTTGAAAAATGTGTACCAACCTAACCAGAATTCTCCCGGATATTTTCCAAAACCCGCCTCGTACTCGGAGAAATTTCGATAGAAATCTACGCTGCCGTTGTACCTATACTGAAACACCTGAAACAGAAAAATGCATTTTCAACAATATACCAGGATTAATTACATAACATCGTATCCTTTTTAAGTCGAAGGACGATGTATATAATATGCCGTATTCAGTCTGGTGTTACCAGCTATATAACAAACATACACGGCATTGTGTATCACTGCAGACGTACGCAATACTCTGATGTTACTAGCTACACAGTATGGTGTATCACAGCAGTCGTATTAGCTGTGTGAATCGTAGATCTTATGGTGTGTACTTACAATAGAGCTACGAGTTTTTGAAGACATCAAGCAAAGCCTGCATGAACAATCACCGTATTTCATTAAGACTAAACCTTAAAAAACACGCGTGCATGAATACAACTCACCAAAGAGAAGAATACCTCGTCGATATATGTACTTTTTAGTATGACTCCGTGTTCCAGCAGACACATTATTTCTTAAATGTTTACCATTTGAAATACCACGCGCTGTGCTTTCTGTATTTGGAAACTTAAACCCGCTCACAGCTGACACAAATCAAGAACGTTAACGGGAAAGCGTCAGGTGTGTGAGTAGGGCGTTGTTAAGTTTCCAAATACAGAATGAGACGCCACACGAGAACGAGATTATTTCGAAGTAAACAATGCAAATGACGAATATTAACAGTGTCCTTCGATCGCAAGCTATATCAGCGTGTTTTTCCTCTCTCTGGTGAGTTTTCTGCATGCATTAGTGGTATTTAAGGTTGGTTCTATTGAAATACGGTGTTTGTTTATTATTTATATTTGAAACCTCGTCGGAAAAGTTTGTATGGGGGGTCAGTACGGCGTCCTGCTGATAATTAAAGAACAAGGAATCATGGATCTAACATACTCTGTTGCTACTAGCTATATAAAATATAACCAGTATGGTGTATCACAGCAGACGTATATATCACACTGTTGTTACTAGCAATATAACAAACATACCCAAGTTGGTGTATCACAGCAGTCGTATATACCATACTCCGTTGTTACTAAGTATATTACAAATATACCCAGTATGGTGTATCACAGCAGTCGTATGTATCATAATCTGTTGTTACTAGCAATATAACAACACACCCCGTATGGTGTATCACAGCAGACGTATATACAATAATGTGTTGTTACTAGCTATATAACAAACATAACCAGCATGGTGTATCACTGCAGACGTATATATACCATACTCCGTTGTTACTCGCTATATAACATACATACCCAGTATGGTGTATCACAGCAGACGTATATACAATACTATGTGGCTACTAGCAATATAACAAACATACCAAGTATGGTGTATCACTGCAGACGTATATACCATACTCTGTTGTTACTAGCTATATAACATACATACCCAGCATGGTGTATCACAGCAGTCGTATATACAATACTCTGTTGTTACTAGCTATATAACAAACATACCCAGCATGGTGTATCACTGCAGACGTATATACCATACTCTGTTGCTACTAGCTATATAACAAACATACCCAGCATGGTGTATCACTGCAGACGTATATATAATACTCTGATGTTACTAGCTATATAACATACATACCCAGCATAGTGTATCACAACAGACGTATAAACCATACTCTGTTGTTACTAGCTATATAACAAACATACCCAGCTTGGTGTATCACAGCAGACTATATACAATACTCTGTTGTTACTAGCTATATAACAAACATACCCAGTATGGTGTATCATAGCAGTCATATATACAATAATCTGGTGTTATTAGCTATATAACAACACACCCAGAATGCTGTATAACTGCAAACATATATGCAGTACTCATGTTTTGTTACTTGCTTATAACAGCAGATTAAGTATGGTGTATAACTGAGACATGTATACTAATCAAAATTCCTAAATACCCGCCTAAGAATATGTCAATACTATTCTCACTGTTTTGTGTATTACACCCTTGATTAGAGATTCGGATAAACTGCAAAATATTGCAGTCTCTGAATCTGCTCTGATTGCATGAACATATTTTAAAGCTTTTAAGTCGATGTGTTTTCTTAGAAATAAGTTAGTTACTTCGAATTAGTGCAGCGTTCGATGTTCCTAATTCTAAAATATACCAGCTAAAATTATTTTGATATTTTACTAGCATTACCACTACAAATGTGTTTGCAAAAGACATTTTCGAACTATTTAATGTTAACAATGAATTACTTTTACTTGAATGTATTTAGGATTATCCATGTTTCATTTTCTTATAGACGGAGAATCTGCAATACATTGGACAAATGCTTATATATTTTTTAATATTATTTCATACTAACTTTTAGAAGTTTATATCTTTAAACCCACTTTGTTTCATATTATGAGTTTTATCAGCGATATAAAGGGAGGGTAACTCTCAAAAGGTGTAACAATTTAAACAAAAAATAAATGTTGTACCAACTATGGGCCAAAACAAAATACTTATCACACAACTATTCTAAAATATATTTAAAATAAAAAAAAGTGAATAATTAGGAATTTTTTGTTCCGTATATATCATATATACCATACTTCCTCTGTAACTGACTCTATGACAACATACCTATTATGGTTTATCGATGCTACCATATATATTCCATATATATTCCATACACAGTATATTGTAACTTTCAATCTTGTTGATCTTAGTCGATCTGGTTGTTATAAAAGTAGAAGAGGTTTCATTTACCAATTCGCTGATTAAGCTGATCGCATTAAGAAGACCTCATACAATATCATTTTAGGAAACACGTGTTTCGTAAAGCAGATCATACCCAACGATGTCACTTGCACAGGAAGCGTGTTTTCCTAGATTATTTAAAACTAGATCTTAAAAAAATAAGGATATATCAAGCTCATACGCTTACTGGGTCTAGTGTGATTTTGTCGTTCCCGCATGTTTAGTCCACTTTGCTGCGTTACAAATTACACATATACTGATGACGTCACATTACAATTGTATATATGTAGGATAGTGTAGTAAGGCTTTAATTTGCACGGCTAGTATTTATACGCGAACACCTCTTGGATATGAAAGACATTTTGCTACACTAAAACATAATACATAATTAAAATTGCTTAACTGCACCTTTCCGAAGTTTATTTAAATATGACTGAATGCGTGCATAAAACTAATGCCAAATGTATTAAGCTTTAACATACAGTCAGGAAAGAGAACTTGAATTGATAGAAGCATTGGGGGATGTAGCAAGATATAGCGTTATAGCTTCTAAAGGCAAATTAATATGTAATGTGAATATAACATTTAACTAACCGTCCACCCTCCTCCATCTGTACTCATATCACAGAAAACTTCCACGGGTTTCCGGTGTCCATTGTCATCAATATAAATGGTGTAAAGACCATTCACCCGACCTACGCCTTTGTCAAGCACGTCTTTACAGTCTTGCAGCAATTCTGCTCGAGTCAGATAAAACAATATATCAGTAACATATAAATCCTGCTCAAATGTATGTATACGAGGACCCATCAATAATTTCGTGAACTAATTCTATGTTACGAGTATAAGTAATCTAACATACTTTTGACCACTACTCCTTTTCAAAGTAACGTCCCTTGCATAGTTTGCATTTATTCCACCGCTCGACCCATGACCGTAACACGTGCTGCAGGCCATCACGTGACATCTCCCGCAAATATTTGTTTACGGCGCACCTCAACTCCTCTCGGGACTCGTATTTCTTACCACGTAGCCTGTTTTTGAGATTTGGAAATAGCCAGAAGTCGAAAATTGCCAAATCTGGGCTGTATGGTGGGTGCGGTAGCAGTTCTATATCCAGTTCCTTGATTGTGTCCGACACAACGCTTGATAATGAGTATTTAACGATAAGTGTAAAACATGTATATTCCCAACATTCTAACGATGTAAATGCCACGGTGTGCATCAGCGTAACTTCGGCCTAAGTACTCCTTGTTTACATTAATATACTTTGTTTTAGTGGGAGGCTATATTTAGATCGAGGGAGCAACCGATTTTACCTGTAGTGCATGTAATACCGGTCCATCCTGGGGTGCATGTGCACGTGTACCTGTTATGAGTAGTATAAATAGTGAGGGTACCAGCGCAGTTTTTTTTCAAAATAAACATAAAAATCACTATCTATACAACTCAATCATAAACAACCCGCCAAAAAAGTATTTTGCCGTCAAACAAAGTCTGACGGAACAAGATAGTCGTCATCACGATCCAAAACGGCATCAACTCCGGGTCTAGTCTCGGCAGTTAAACAAAATCAGAAGGAGCAAAGCAATCATCCTCATCATCACTATACATATCACACTCGATCATGACACTCAAAATGAGGTTCTGGTAATGTTTGTGGAGCCACATGTTAAAATATTACCCTGTCAGAGATATCACAGAATCAGGAATACTGGAAAAGCATCAAATCAAAAATACTGAGATATCACAGAATCAAGAATACTGGGATATTGCAGAATCAAGAATAATGAGATATCATCAAATCAAGAATACTGGAAAAACATCAAATCAAGAATACGAAGATATCACAGAATCAAGAATACTGAGATATCATCAAATCAAGAATACTGATATATCACAGTATCAAGAATACTGGGATATCACAGAATCAAGAATACTGAGATACCACAGAATCAAGAATACTGAGATATCATCAAATCAAGAATACTGAACTTGCATCAAATCAAGAATACCGAGACATCACAGAATCAAGAATACTGAAACAGCATCGAATCAGGAATACTGAGATATCACAGAATCAAGAATACTGAGATATAATCAAATCAAGAATACTGAACTTGCAGCACACCAGAGATACTGAGATATCACAGAATCAAGAATACTGAGATATCACAGAATCAGGAATACTGAGATATCACAAAATCAAGAAAACTGAACTCAAATCAAGAATACAGAGACATCACAGAATCAAGAATACCGAAACAGCATCGAATCAGGAATACTGAGATATCACCAAATCAAGAATACTGAACTTGCATCAAATCAAGAATACTAAGACATCACATAATCAAGAATACCGAAACAGCATCGAATCAGGAATACTGAGATATCACAGAATCAAGAATACTGAGATATCACACAATCAAGAATACTGAGATATCACAGAATCAAGAATACTGAGATATCACCAAATCAAGAAATACTGAGATATCACAGAATCAAGAATAAATACTGAGATATCACAGAATCAAGAATACTGAGATATCACAGAATCAAGAATACTGAGATATCACCAAATCAAGAAATACTGAGATATCACAGAATCAAGAATACTGAGATATCACCAAATCAAGAAATACTGAGATATCACAGAATCAAGAATACTGAGATATCACCAAATCAAGAAATACTGAGATATCACAGAATCAAGAATACTATGTTATCACAGAATCAAGAATACTGAGAATACTGAACTTGCAGCAAACCAGAGATATTGAGATATCATCAAACCAGAGATATTGAGATATCATCAAACCAGAGATATTGAGATATCATCAAATCAAGAATACTGAGATATCACAGAATCAAGAATACTGAGATATCACAGAATCAAGAATACTGAGATATCACCAAATCAAGAAATACTGAGATATCACAGAATCAAGAATACTGAGATATCACCAAATCAAGAAATACTGAGATATCACAGAATCAAGAATACTGAGATATCACCAAATCAAGAAATACTGAGATATCACAGAATCAAGAATACTATGTTATCACAGAATCAAGAATACTGAGAATACTGAACTTGCAGCAAACCAGAGATATTGAGATATCATCAAACCAGAGATATTGAGATATCATCAAACCAGAGATATTGAGATATCATCAAATCAAGAATACTGAGATATCACAGAATCAAGAATACTGAGATATCACAGAATCAAGAATACTGAGATATCACCAAATCAAGAAATACTGAGATATCACAGAATCAAGAATACTGAGATATCACCAAATCAAGAAATACTGAGATATCACAGAATCAAGAATACTGAGATATCACCAAATCAAGAAATACTGAGATATCACAGAATCAAGAATACTATGTTATCACAGAATCAAGAATACTGAGAATACTGAACTTGCAGCAAACCAGAGATATTGAGATATCATCAAACCAGAGATATTGAGATATCATCAAACCAGAGATATTGAGATATCATCAAATCAAGAATACTGAGATATCACAGAATCAAGAATACTGAGATATCACAGAATGAAGAATACAGAGATATCAATAAATCAAGAAATACTGAGATATCACAGAATCAAGAATACTGAGATATCACCAAATCAAGAAATACTGAGATATCACAGAATCAAGAATACTGAGATATCACCAAATCAAGAAATACTGAGATATCACAGAATCAAGAATACTATGTTATCACATAATCAAGAATACTGAGAATACTGAACTTGCAGCAAACCAGAGATATTGAGATATCATCAAACCAGAGATATTGAGATATCATCAAACCAGAGATATTGAGATATCATCAAATCAAGAATACTGAGATATCACAGAATCAAGAATACTGAAACAGCATCGAATCAAGCATGCTGAGATATCACATAATCAAAAATACTGAAACAACAGCAAATCAAGAATACTGAGAAATCATCAAATCAAGAATACTGAGATAGTAGCAAATCATGCATGCTTCCACAATGCTACGGAATTAGCACAGACATGCTAGTAAAAATAAGATAACTTATCATAACTAATCTTAACTTATTTTCACTAGCATGTCTGTGCTAATTCCGTAGCATTGTGGAAGCATGCATGTAAAAAAAAGAGCAAAGATTCTTGTCGTTTGCATGATATGGTTAGATTATGCTTGTTGTATTCTTGCTGTATGTTTCATGCATGTTGTAATCCAAGATGGAATTAGCTTGCTTTCCTGACTCAACTTATCTCCGTCTGGGCGTTACCTGTGATTCTGTGATGTTTCAGTATTCTCGATTCTGTGATAAATTCTATGATATCTCAGTATTCTTGATTTGCTGCTATTTCAGTATTCATGATTTGATGATATCTCAGTATTCTTGATTCGATGCTGTTTCAGTATTCTTGATTTGCTGCTATCTCAGTATTCTTGATTTGATAATATCTCAATATTTCTGATTTAATGATATCTCGTGATCTCTGATTTGATGATATCTCAGTATTCTCGATTTGATGATATCTCAATATTTCTGATTTGATGATATCTCGAGATCTCTGATTTGATGATATCTCGAGATCTCTGATTTGATGATATCGCAGTATTCTCGATTTGATGATATCTCAATATTTCTGATTTGATGTCATCTCGAGATCTCTGATTTGATAATATCTCAATATCTCTGATTTGCAGATATCAATATTTCTGATTTGATGATATCCTAATATCTCTAATTTGATGATATCTCAATATTTCTGATTTGATGATATATCGAGATCTCTGACTTGATGATATCTTCGTATCTCTGATTTGATGATATCTCGAGTTCTCTGATTTGATGATATCTCGAGATCTCTGATTTGATGATATCTCAATATCTCTGATTTTCTGCTATCTCAATATTTCTGATTTGATGATATCCCAATATCTCTGATTTGATGATATCTCAATATTTCTGATTTGATGATATCTCGAGATCTCTGAATTGATGATATCTCAGTATCTCTGATTTGTTGCTATCTCAATATTTCTGATTTGATGATATCGCGAGATCTCTGATTTGATGATATCTCAGTATTCTTGATTTGATGATATCTCAATATTTCTGATTTGATAATATCTCAATATTTCTGATTTGATGATATCTCGAGATCTCTGATTTGATGATATCTCAGTATCTTTGATTTGATGATATCTCAATATCTCTGATTTGCTGCTATCTCAATATTTCTGATTTGATGATATCCCAATATCTCTGATTTGATGATATCTCAGTATTCTTGATTTGATGATATCTCAATATTTCTGATTTGATGAAATATTGGGATCTCTGTTTTGATGATATCTCGAGATCTCTGAATTGATGATATCTCAGTATCTCTGATTTGTTGCTATCTCAATATTTCTGATTTGATGATATCTCGAGATCTCTGATTTGATGATATCTCAGTATTCTTGATTTGATGATATCTCAATATTTCTGATTTGATGATATCTCAGTATCTCTGATTTGATGATATCTCGAGATCTCTGATTTGATGATATCTCGAGATCTCTGATTTGATGATATCTCAATATCTCTGATTTGCTGCTATCTCAATATTTCTGATTTGATGATATCCCAATATCTCTGATTTGATGATATCTCAGTATGCTTGATTTGATGATATCTCAATATTTCTGATTTGATGAAATCTTGGGATCTCTGTTTTGATGATATCTCGAGATTTCTGATTTGATGATATCTCAGTATTCTTGATTTGATGATTTCTCAATATTTCTGATTTGATGATATGTCGAGATCTCTGATTTGATGATATCTCGAGATCTCTTATTTGATGATATCTCAATATCTCTGATTTGCTGCTATCTCAATTTTTCCGATTTGATGATATCCCAATATCTCTGATTTGATGATTTCTCAATGTTTCTGAATTAATGATATCTCGAGATCTCTGACTTGATGATATCTCAATATCTCTGGTTTGCTACTATTTCAGTATTCATGATTTGATGATATATCAAGATCTCTGATTTGCTACTATTTCAGTATTCATGATTTGCTACTATCTCAGTACTCTTGATTTGATGAGTTCTCAATACCTCTGATTCAATGCTATCTCAGTATCTCTGATTTGATGATATCTCAGTATTCTTGATTTGCTGCTCTTTCAGTATTTTTGATTCTGTGATATCTCAGCATGCTTGATTCGATGCTGTTTCAGTATTCTTGATTCTGTGTTATCTCAGTATTCTTGATTTGATGATATCTCAACATCTCTGGTTTGATGATATCTCAATATCTCTGGTTTGCTGCAAGTTCAGTATTCTTGATTTGATGATATCTCAGTATTCTTGATTCTGTGATATCATAGTATTCTTGATTCTGTGATATCTCAGTATTTTTTGATTTGGTGATATCTCAGTATTATTGATTGTGTGATATCTCAGTATTCTTGATTCTGTGATATCTCATTATTCTTGATTCTGTGATATCTCAGTATTCTTGATTCGATGCTGTTCCGGTATTCTTGATTATGTGATGTCTCAGTATTATTGATTTGATGCAAGTTCAGTATTCTTGATTTGGTGATATCTCAGTATTCCTGATCTGATTCTGTGATATCTCAGTATCTCTGGTTTGCTGCAAGTTCAGTATTCTTGATTTGATGATTTCTCAGTATTCTTGATTCTGTGATATCTCAGTATTCTTGAGTTGATGATATCTCAATATCTCTGGTTTGCTGCAAGTTCATTATTCTTGATTTGATGATATCTCAGTATTCTTGATTCTGTGATATCTCAGTATTCCTGATTCGATGCTGATTCAGTATTTTTGATTCTGTGATGTCTCGGTATTCTTGATTTGATGCAAAGTTCAATATACTTGATTTGGTGATATCTCAGTATTCTTGATTCTGTGGTATCTCAGTATTCTTGATTCTGTGATATCTCAGTATTCTCGATTCTGTGTCTGTGATATCTCAGTATTCTTGATTTAATGCTGTTCCAGTGTTCTTGATTCTGTGATATCTCAGTATTCTTGATTTGATGCTGTTTCAGTATTCTTGATTCTGTGATGTCTCGGTATTCTTGATTTGATGCTGTTTCTGTATTATTGATTTGATGATTTCCCAGTATCTCTGATTTGATGATATCTCAGTATTCTTGATTTGCTGCAGTTTCAGTATTCTTGATTCTATGATATCTCAGTATTCTTGATTCTGTGATATCTCAGTATTATTGATTCTGTGATATCTCAGTATTATTGATTTGCTGCTATTTCAGTATTCTTGATTTGATGATATCTCAATATTCTTGAGTCTGTGATATCTCAGTATTCTTGATTCTGTGATATCTCAGTATTCTTGATTTGCTGCTATTTCAGTATTCTTGATTTGATGATATCCCAGTATTCTTGATTCTATGCTATTTCAATATTCTTGATTTAATGCTGTTTTTGTATTCTTGATTCTGTGATATTCTTGATTTGCTGCTATTTCAGTATTCATGATTTGCTGCTATCTCAATATCTCTGATTTATCTCAGATTTGCTGCTATCTCAGTATTCTTGATTTGATGATATCTCAGTATTCTTGATTTGCTGCTATTTCAGTATTCACGATTTGATGATATCTCGAGATCTCTGATTTGATGATAACTCAGTATTCCTGATTTGATGATATCTCAATATTCTTGATTTGATGGTTCCTCAATATTTCTTGTTTGCTGCAAGTTCAGTATTCTTGATTTGATGATATCTCAATATCTCTGATTTGCTGCTATTTCAATATTCTTGATTCGATACTGTTTCAGTATTCTTGATTTGATGCTGTTTCAGTATTCTTGATTTGATGATTTCTCAATATCTCTGATCTCAATATTTCTGATTTGCTGCTATCTCAGTATTCTGGATTTGATGCTTTCCGATATTCTGGATTCTGTGATATCTCAGTATTCTTGATTCTGTGATATCTCAGTATTCTTGATTTGATTATGTTCCAGTATTCTTGATTTTATGATATATCAGCATGCTTGATTCTATGATATCTTTGTATTCTTGATTCGATGCTATGTCAATAGTCTTGATTCGATGCTATTTCAGTATTCTTGATTCTGTGATATCTCAGTATTTTTGATTTGATGATGTTCCAGTATTCTTGATTCTATGATATCTATTCCGTGATATCTCAATATCTCTGATTTGATGATATCTCAGTATTCTTGATTTGCTGCTATTTCAGTATTCATGATTTGATGATATATCGAGATCTCTGATTTGCTACTATTTCAGTATTCGTGATTTGCTACTATCTCAGTATTCTTGATTTGATGATTTCTCAATATCTCTGATTTGCTACTATTCAGTATTCTTGATTTGATGATATCTCAGTATTCTTGATTTGCTGCTGTTTCAGTATTTTTGATTTGATGCTGTTTCAGTTTTCTTGATTCTGCAGGCTTTCTACCGTTCCTACTTTTTCCTACTTTTCCTACTTTTTCCTACTTGTTTAACAGCCTCCTACTTTTTCCTACTTTTTCATGAAAACCTTCACTATTCCTACTTTTTGAGAATTGTTTTTCATGAAAATTAGAAAAATGCCTGTTTCGTTAGTTTATTTGCAGCATAAGAGCAAATGATGTCCAACTGACAGGTTTCTGTTGATGAAAGCTGTTCCAAAGATGTCCCTCACTGGTTTACATCACTTTGGTGGCAACGTATTTCAACAACAGAAACTTGTCAAGCAAGGAGAAAATACATAGATGTATCAGTGTAAGAAATTGCATTATTAAAGACCAATCAAGGTATGTTTTAGCTTGTATTTTCATCTCTGAGCTTATACTGAATGCACACACTAAACTTATATAACCAAGATTTTTTCCTACTTTTCCTACTTTTTTGGTAGAAAACTTACTACTTTTCCTACTTTTTTGTCAGAAAAGTTCCTACTTTTCCCTACTTTTCTGTCTGGAAACCTCCTACTTTTTTTCTACTTTTATGTCAGAGGCTGGTAGAAAGTCTGATTCTGTGATATATCAGTATTCTTGATTCGATGCTGTTTCAGTATTCTTGATTCTGTGATATCTCAGTATGCTTGATTTGGTGCTGTTCTGGTATTCTTGATTCTGTGATATCTCAGCATGCTTGATTCTATGATATCTCAGGATTCTTGATTTGATGATATCTCAGTATTCTTGATTCTGTGATATCTCAATATTTCTGATTTGATGATATCTCAGTATCTCTGATTTGATGATATCTCGAGATCTCTGATTTGATGATATCTCGAGATCTCTGATTTGATGATATCTCAATATCTCTGATTTGCTGCTATCTCAATATTTCTGATTTGATGATATCTCGAGATCTCTGATTTGATGATATCTCAGTATTCTTGATTTGATGATATCTCAATATTTCTGATTTGATGATATCTCAGTATCTCTGATTTGATGATATCTCGAGATCTCTGATTTGATGATATCTCGAGATCTCTGATTTGATGATATCTCAATATCTCTGATTTGCTGCTATCTCAATATTTCTGATTTGATGATATCCCAATATCTCTGATTTGATGATATCTCAGTATGCTTGATTTGATGATATCTCAATATTTCTGATTTGATGAAATCTTGGGATCTCTGTTTTGATGATATCTCGAGATTTCTGATTTGATGATATCTCAGTATTCTTGATTTGATGATTTCTCAATATTTCTGATTTGATGATATGTCGAGATCTCTGATTTGATGATATCTCGAGATCTCTTATTTGATGATATCTCAATATCTCTGATTTGCTGCTATCTCAATTTTTCCGATTTGATGATATCCCAATATCTCTGATTTGATGATTTCTCAATGTTTCTGAATTAATGATATCTCGAGATCTCTGACTTGATGATATCTCAATATCTCTGGTTTGCTACTATTTCAGTATTCATGATTTGATGATATATCAAGATCTCTGATTTGCTACTATTTCAGTATTCATGATTTGCTACTATCTCAGTACTCTTGATTTGATGAGTTCTCAATACCTCTGATTCAATGCTATCTCAGTATCTCTGATTTGATGATATCTCAGTATTCTTGATTTGCTGCTCTTTCAGTATTTTTGATTCTGTGATATCTCAGCATGCTTGATTCGATGCTGTTTCAGTATTCTTGATTCTGTGTTATCTCAGTATTCTTGATTTGATGATATCTCAACATCTCTGGTTTGATGATATCTCAATATCTCTGGTTTGCTGCAAGTTCAGTATTCAGCTCTGTGATATCTCAGGATTCTTGACTTGTTGCTTTTCTCTTATTCTTGATTTGATGATATCTCAGTATTATTGATGTTGTGATATCCCAGTATTCTTGATTCTGTGATATCTCAGAATGCTTGATTTGATGCTCTTTCAGTATTCTTGATTCTGTGATGTCTCAGTATTCTTGATTTGATTCTGTTTCAGTATTCTTGATTCTGTGATGTCTCAGTATTCTTGATTTGATGCTGCTTGAGTATCTCTGGTTTGCTGCAAGTTCAGTATTCTTGATTCTGTGATATCTCTGTATTCTTAATTTGATGCTTTTCCAGTATTCTTCATTCTGTGATATCTCAGTATTCTTGATTCTGTGATATCCCGGCATTCTTGATACTGTGATATATCAGTATTCTTGATTTGATGATATCTCAGTATTCTTGATTCTGTGATATCTTCGTATTCTTGATTTGATGCTTTTCCAGTATTCTTGATTTGATGATATCTCATTAATTTATTCTTGATTCTGTGATATTCCAGTATTCTTGATTCTGTGATATCTCAGTATTCTTGATTTGATGCTTTTCAGTATTCCTGATTCTGTGTTATCTCTGACTGGATAATATTTCAACATGGTGGCTCCACAAACATTACCAGAACCCCATTTTGAGTGCCATGATCGAGTGTGATATGTATAGTGATGATGAGGATGATTGCTTTGCTCCTGTTGATTTTGTTTAACTGCCGAGACTAGACCCGGAGTTGATGCCGTTTTGGATCATGATGACGACTATCTGGTTCCGTCAGACTTTGTTTGACGGCAAAATACTTTTTTGGCGGGTTGTTTATAATTGAGTAGTATAGATAGTGAGGGTAACAGTATAGTTTTTCCAAAAAAGTATGAAAAAAATGCTACAATATGCAAGGGTAGGATTCAAATGTGACTTAGATTTAGATCCTAGTATTACAAATGAGAAAATCGGGTAGGGTCCCCCCTTCCACTTTTTTTCTTCAAAACGTCTGTATTATAAATGAGAAAATCGGGTAGTGTACCCCCTTCCATTTTTTTTAAATATGTCTCTTTTTTATCAAATTATGATAGAGTCCCCCCTTACATATTTTAGTGATTTTCATGTTATTTTGAAAAAAAACTGCGCTGGTACCCTCACTATCTATACTACTGTTATGACCGTTGGTACACACGGCGCCGTTCTGACAAGGGTTGCTATCGCATTCGTTAATGTCTGCAAATACGAATTATATTAACTGTTGCTAGTGACGATTTACTGTCATATATACTCGAGTAGAGTACCGTTCATGAGTTCATGTGTAATATTAAATTTATTAAATTATTGGAATAAAAAGACTGTGCAGAAAATCAATCATGTCAATTTAACCACATGTTTTAATAAATACAATATTATATTGGAACGCAGGTGAAATTCTGTTTATCACTCCATAAAGGACATATCAATGTTACTGTCTATAATGCCTATGTACCCACTCAAGAATATGTCAATAATATTCTCATTGGTTTGTGTATTTAACGCTTAATTGGAAATACGATGAACTGAAAAAAACGAGTTCAAATCGTCTGCTCTGATTGCATGAACTCATGTTAAAGCTTTCATGTTGATGCGCTTTCTTAGAAATAAATTATAACACTTATACAACTTGGCACTTAGGATTTTGTTAAGTATTTTGAATTAGTGCAGCTTTCGATGTTCCTAGTTTTAAAATATGTCAACTAAAATTATTTTGACATCATGCTGTCTCGATGTTTAAATCAACCAACTCGGTGAGTCCATACTCTATCTATTACTTAATGCTGAATTACAGTTACTTGAATTTCGAACGATATTCAATAAAAGAGAGGTAATTTAGGATTATCCATGTTTCAGAACATCTGCAATGAATGAGTCAAACTTTTATGGTTTTGTTTTATTTTATTTTATTTTCTACCAAGTTTAAGAAGTTTATATTTCTAATCATGGTATGTGTTTTATCAGCACATTTCATGTTTTCTTATAAAAGAACTATTAGTCAAAAGAAAATATGTATCACATATATATTCTAAAACATATTTAAACGAAGAACATGAGTTGAAATACAAAATTGAATAATTGGCAATTTCGTTCAGTGTATATATAATATGCTGTTTCGGTCTTCTCCGTTCGACACCGATCAACGGAACTGTCTCGTCGATTTTCGTATTATAAATCTCATGCTTTTTACCGTAACACAAATAGACGAGGCAATATATATTGCACACCATACTAAACGCAAAAGATCAAACTATGATTTGGCCATAACTTGCATTTCGATTACATTAGTGGTCTATATTATAATACCATGGCGTTATTACACTCTCAGAAACCACAATATGTGATAATTAAGACATATCATAAAGCAAAACATGTAAAAGATATATCTTAGGTTACGTATGCAGTGGAAGTATATATCGGTTGAGAAGGACATAAATAAACAGATCGGTATTAAGAGATTAACAAAACAATAGACATTATTGGCGCCGCCAGGATTCTGCCCATCTATTGTTTGGAAGAGAATTATTGCTTGCCTCCGGCCAGTATGGAAAACGCTCAGTGCGGGTGTTAAAAAAAGGAATAATGAAGTTTGAAAATATCGATAATGTTCTATAGATAGTTTGACATTTAACGATTAATCCATGGCTGACCACCTAGATGGTAAAAATATGAACCAGTGATATTCAAGCTGAAATTAACAGAATTTCGAAATGGAAACTACTATTGCATGTCTTTCCAGTATGAATATCCACTTTAACCTCTCAGTTCACATTACAACAAAACATCTGGCAAATTATAGTCCTGGCCCGTATTCATGAAGCAACTTAAGTGGAAAATATTACTTAAGTCAAGATTTAAGATTTTATCGTATTTTTAAATATCCTTATTAACCTCTCACGTTCACTACAAACCATATCCTCAGACCCGTAGCCAGCCCTGAAATTGAACCGAGGCGTTTTAGTGCATGTCCCTGACATTATTTCAGTTTTAAGCAAGACATTTGTGTCAATACTTGATAATGATTATTTAACGATAAGTGTAAAACATGTATATTCCCAACATTCTACCGATGCAAATGCCACGGTGTGCGTCAGAGTAACTTCGACCTAAGTACTCCTTGTTTACATTTATATACTTTGTTTTAGTGGGAGACTATATTTAGATCGAGGGAGCAACCGATTTTACCTTTGGTGCATGTAGTACCGGTCCATCCTTGGGTGCACGTGCACGTGTACCTGTTATGACCGTTGGTACACACGGCGCCGTTCTGACAAGGGTTGCTATCGCATTCGTTAATGTCTGCAAATACGAATTATATTAACTGTTGCTAGTGACGATTTACTGTCATATATACTCGAGTAGAGTATCGTTCATGAGTTCATGTTTATTATTAAATTATTGGAATAATAAGACTGTGCAGAAAATCAATCATGTCAATTTAACCATAGATTTTAATAAATACAATATTATATTGGTACGCACGTAAAATTCTGTTTATCACTCCATAAATGACATATTAATGTGACTGTCTATAATTCCTATGTACCCACATAATAATGCTTAATTGGAAATACGATTGAACTGGGGAAAAAAACGAGTTAAAATCGTCTGCTCTGATTGCATGAACTCATGTTAAAGCTTTCATGTTGATGCTCTTTCTTAGAAATAAATTATAACACTTATACAACTGGGCACTTAGGATGTTGTTAAGTATTCTGAATTATGCAGCTTTCGATGTTACTAGTTTTAAAATATGTCAACTAAAATTATTTTGACATCATGCCTGTCTCGACGTTTAAATCAACCAACTCGATGAGTCCATACTCTATCTATTACTTAACGCTGAATTACAGTTACTTGAATTTCGAACGATATTTGTTAGCTCTACTGGCCCTTATGGGATGGCGAGTTGTCCGTCGTCCGTCCGTCTGTTAACTTTTGCCTTGTGAACACTCTAGGGCCTTCATTATTAATCGAATCTTTACGAAACTTTACCAGTGTCTTTATATTAATGAAAGCTCGGACAAGTTTGAAAACCAGCCGGATCAAATGAATTTCACCGGAGTTGTGGCCCTTGTTTTGCTGAAAAATGCCATATTAAGCCTTGTGAACACTCTAGCACCTTCATTTATTATTTAATCTTTACCAAACTTGCATAGATTGTTAATATTAATAACAGCTCGGACAAGTTTGAAAACCAGCCAAATCGGATTAGTAACACCGGAGTTATAGACCTTGTTTTTTTCTGAAAATTGCTATTTTCTGCCTTGTGAACACTCTAACACCTTCATTTATTATTTGAACGTTACCAAACTTGCACAGATGGTTAATACCAATGATAGTTTGGACATGGTTGAAAATCAGCTAAATTGAGTCAGCAACACAAGAGTTATGGCCCTTGTTATTTCTGAAAAAATGCCATTTTCTGCCTTATGAACACTCTAGCACATTCATTTATTATTTGATCTTTATCAAACTTACACAGATTGTTAATATTGATAAAAGCTCAAACAAGTTCGAAAACCAGCTAAATCGGATCAGTAACACCGGAGTTATTGCCCTTGTTTTTTCTGAAAAATGCTGTTTTCTGCCTTGTGAACACTCTAGGGCCTTCAATATTAATCGGACCTTTACTTAACTTTGCCAGTGTCTTTATATCAATGAAAGCTCGGACAACTTCAAAAACCGGCAAGATCGAAATAATTTGACTAGAGTTATGTCCCTTGTTTTGCTGAAAAATGCCATATTAAGCCGTGTGAACACTCTACCACCATTTATTTATTATTTTATCTTTACCAAACTTGCACAGATTATTAATATCAATAAAAGCTCGGATAAGTTTGAAAACCAACTAGATCAAACTATTAACAGCGGAGTTATTGCCCTTGATTTAGTTAAAATGCTATAGTTTGCCTCATTAAGACGATAGGGCCTTCATCTTTCATCCAATCTTTACCAAACGTTACCAGATTGTTTATATACATGAAAGCACGGACAAGTTCGAAAACCAGCTGTATCGAATCATTAACAACGGAGTTATGGCTCTTGATTTAGTTAAAAATGCTATATTTTGCCTTGTTAAGACGATAGGGCCTTTAACTTTCATTTAATCTTTACTAAACTTTACCAGATTGTTTATATCAATAAAAGTTTGGACAATTTCGAAGACCTGCCAGATCGGACCAGTAACAGCGGAGTTATGGCCCTTGATTTAGTTAAAAATGCTATATTTTGCCTCGTTAATTCGATAGCACTTTCATCTTTCATCTGATCTTTAAAAAAATTTACCTGATTGTTTATATCAATGACAGCTCAAAACATTTCGAAAACCAGCCAGATCGGACCAGTTACAGATGAGTTATGACCCTTGATTTAGTTAAAAATGCTATATTTTGGCTCGTTATTTCGCCTTCATCTTTCATCCGATCTTTAAGAAACTTTCCAGATTGTTAATATCGATGAAAGCTTGTATAAGTTTGAAAAGCATTCAGATTGAACCATTTACATCGGAGTCGTGGCCCTTGATTTTCTGAAATATGCTATAACTTGGCCTCATATTAAAACAAAAGGGCCTTCATTTGGCCGTATTTCATTGAAACTTTGCAGGGATGATCAGTACCAAGCCTAGTTGTACATAGTCACCGTGTTCCAGTTGAATGATTTTGGCGGAATTATAGCCCTTTAAAGATTTTAATACACAAACTTTGTTCTGACTAGTTCTCCTAAACCCCTGGCCGGATTTAAACGAAGCTTTTTAGGGATGATCAATTCCATGTCTAGTTGTGCAAATCATTGCAGTATTCCGGTTGAATGATTTTTTTGGCAGAATTATGGACCTTTAAAGGTTTTAATACACAAACTTTGTCTGATCTACTTTTCCTGAACCCCTCTCCAGATTTCAATGAAACTTTGCAGGGATGTTCAGCACCAAGCCTAGTTGTACAGGTCATCGTCACGTTCCGGTTTACAGATATTTGGCCCTTTAAAGGATTTTGATACCACAATTTTTTTTCCGAGCTAGTTCTCCTGAACCCCTGACAGGATATAGACGAAACTTAACAAGGATGATCAGTATCAAGCCTAGTTGTGCATATCATCGCCATATTTCGGTTGAATAATTTTTTGGCAGAGTTGTGACCCTTTAAATGTTTTAATACATACAATTTTTCCAGATGAGTCTCTTCTGAACTCTTTGCCAGATTCCAGCGAATCATGGCGAGAATGATCAGTACTAAGCCTAGTTGAATTACTGTCATGTACTATATAATATGGCTGACATTGCTCGTGCCTAAAATGCGTACATCGTTGAATACATTTTCACTTCACCATATCTCATCGATTTTGGATTTTTTGGATCAAAGATGGCTGACCGATAGTCCTTAAGGACACTAACCTTTAAATAAAATAATTGAATCATAACTTCTGTTTTGCCCACGTGCCTATCAATTTTGATTAATTATTTTGTTTTCTTACCAAATTCACAGTGAATACCTTGGAAACCGGCCTCACAAATACAGATGTAGTCTGTGTCACCCCTGTAGCATTGTCCATGTATACATGGAGTTGGTTGACCTTTATCTGTAACTATACAAAATCATAATTAATAGATAAACTTAACTAAAATACTCTTTAGTAAACGAAGGTATAAAAGTAGGTATACAATCGAATAGGAAATGTAGCTTCCAAAGAACACAGTTAACAAAACACACGCATTACAACAAACAAGAAATACAATGTTTATAAACAAGGCATGTGACATCACAAAAGCATTGTCAATGGAGAAAAGGTCGCTGAGGTTAAAATCAGGTTCACTCTTCGAAATTTCACTCTTACCCTATTGCCATCCCAATAACACGGGAAAGTGTAAATAAAGATATCCCCGCGAGGTTATATATAAAGTCGAACAGAAAATGGAGCATTCACAGAACACGGTCAATCAAAAACATTCAAAACAAACAACAATTACAAGGTAAATAAAAAACAAAGGCGACAGCAAAAACATAAACGGGTTGCCAATATATATATCACCGTAGCATGTCAGAGGCAAAAAGGCCCCCGCTTCAAGGTGACATACGGCAACCTTGAAGTGTTATCAAACATTCAATTAGCATCTCGATTAAATATCCAGTATCATTTTGACTTTAAACCTGCTTGCATATAATTAAATTAAATTGTGAGTTTCAATGTTTTAGTCGTATTCTACCATAGGTTTAACTATATATTACTGGCGCAACATAATCACACCGGGGGTAAACCCGGTATCAGCGCAAATGGATTCTCGACGAAAACCAGTCACGGTTGCGCAACCACAGTGGTATTGGTTTCGCGACGAATAGTTAATGATTCTCAACGATGTCTGTTTACCAACGTAGATTTTGAATGAAAATGGTAACTATTTTGTATTTTAACTAGTTTTCACTCCAAAACATATCATTACACGCTAATATATAAGTTCAATAATTATGTTTAAAGAATTTGGTTTGCATAGTTTCTCTATAAGAAACATTTTTACATCGATTTGTAAAATAAAAGAATTCTTTAAAGACTTGAAAATGTATAGCACTTTAATACATTATGCTTTATCAAAACATGTATACAAAAAATGGCAAATAATATTTAGTTCATATTACTTGTCATAGGGTAAACAATAACTTAAAAAGTGTGTGTCATGGTTTCTCCCTGAAAGTTTCACAGTGTCTCGACGACAACTTTTTTCATGTACCGGTTACTCAGCGATGAGTTTTCTCTTTTCCGAGTCAAACTAGAAGATGCAAACATTATTCTCTGTGTTTTTCATCATGTACAGAAGCGGTTAGGCATTGTATTGATAGTCACAGGGACAGAAAAAGGCAATAATATAGACAGTTAAATCAAATTACGGGATTAATCATAAAACTATTTCATTGAACATGTACGGAAACGATACATAGTGTGATTCATACAAACTTCATGATTCTACGTGTGTACCCTTACCTGCCTTACTGTTCATTAGGAGAACCATTTAAAACTTAATTAGTATGGGGTTTCCTATTTAGTACACACTAGTATCAAATGCTATTGTGACGCTACTAAACTTCATATATCCGTCATGTCCATCATATTAGTTTATTTTTGTTGTTGTTTTATATTATTCCGCATGCATGCTATCGTAGTGCAAATACCAACATACTACAAGTTTATATTCGTTAAAGCGACAAAGAGCATGAAATAAAATATTTGGAAATCGCCGAACACGATAAATACAAAACAATAATGCAGTCTCGGTTTGATTGAGACAGTTCATGAACGGTAGTGAAACATGTTTGATACCGTTCATGCCCTCTAGCCCCGGGATGAACATTAAAATAAGCCTTTCGATTTATTAATCCAGTATCATTTTGACTTTAAACCTACTTGCATATATTTAAATACAATGTTAATTGTTCAACTTTTCTCTCGTCACTTTACCATGTTTGAATATTCGTTTGTTTGTTTGTATGGTGTTTTTTGTGGTGGAGGCAGACCACCCACTTTTCCTGGGTTGAAACAGTACTGTACGCCTCCCGCCATCCGTAAGAATCGACACGTTCTCCCTTACAAGAAAGAAATATAAAAAGATCGGACAGGGAAAGTAGCATTCAAGGAGGACAGTCAATCACAAAACACAGAAACAAACACGCAAACCGACAAACAAGAAGGAAAAAGCAATTATAAATGCAAACGACATCACAAACACAAGTCGAGCTCCCAGTGGGATTCGAACCCGCAGCGGTGAGAGGCGAAGGGTTACAACGCAACGTCGTTAAACATTCGGCCACGGGGACGTCATGTTTGAATATATTACTGATGAAATATAATCAACAGCAATATACAAAAACACCATTTGCCTTATACTATTCTTATAATTAATATTAATGATTGAACAAATGCAATCGTTATGTAGAAAAACTAACGGGACGACGTGAGTTTGACTAATCTCGATTGCCGTGTGTGTGTCCATTTAAGATGGACTCATCACTTTCATCTTCCATAGATGTTACTTATATCTAACTTCCTTTATGCATATGGAAGATACTTCCTCAAAACAAACTGCCATCACACTATCCAACCTACTAGTAGCTAGATTGCTTAAAAAAGGTTCAAAGGTGCCCGAACCTAACTCTAAACCTACTGTCGTCCCAGTTAAACGTGAAAGTGTAAACTAAACTACCAAGTTTGCTACATATAAAAATCATATGTTGTTTATACGATTCTATAAAATACAAATTAATATTATTGATATAAAAGGGGTTTATATAACACCTTTGATATAAGATTCATAAAAAAGGTGAACAATATTTATTTCAAGAAAATCTAATGAAAATTTACGTGTTTTAAAAATGAAACTTTAACTCTTTATATAAATATATATGATAGTTTGTATATGATAATCATATTTGGCTCCTTTTATATCAGAATCACATGAGAATGCAATCATATCATATTCTAATTATGTATTGCAAAATTGCCTACGTAGGCAGGATTAATTGACGATATAAGCAAAACACAAAGATGAGCATGTATATATGAATACAAAATCAATTTGTCTGGTCATCGCACAATTATAAAGGAAAACATAGTGGCGATCTGTAAATTGTGCAACCACTCAACATGCAGTGCAATAATCAACTGATAGGGTCTTAATATCTGTTAAGAACAGTTAGATAGTATGAAAGCCGTGACCACGGAATCTAATGAAGATTGTAAATCATGTTTGAATAGAAGTCAAGTTTTGATAGTCCCAGAATAGTTCGTAATTGCTTTTGTATTTTAAAAGTAAATCTGGTTTGCGATAATAGTTGATTTATTTACGCCTATACTAACGTAATGTTTGTTAGTGCAGACACGAAGTACATGCCGAAGTACATACATGTATCATGAACGCTTATCGTAGAACAAACCAAGCATAGTCAACAACTTCAATATATTCACGGCAAACATATTGATTGAAACATGTTTAGCCAAATCATTTTAGGCCTCAATGTCAAACAAATTCCAACAGAAAGTATTTTAGCATTTTCAGAATCGCTGACACATCATGAGTTCCAGAAAATCGTTGGAAATGGGAATAATTTTATAAAAAATCATGTCAACATATAAGATTAAGAATAATTTAAAGTGAGGAAATGTTCAGATTGATACGATGCTAAAATTATAAGCTTTTTGACCACACTTTGAAAATATGAATGTAATTGTTGATTTCTGGAATCCATTTAGGGGTACATGGTTATAAACTTAAAACTACCTTGATAGGCTATAAAACGTATTATGTTACGGGTCCGTACAGAATAAGCTACTTAAGCAATTATATGACTGTCAAAACAAAGCCCATAACCATACTATGATGAAATCAATGAACAAGTAAAGGACCTGTAACACTATTATTTTCACATATAAAGTATATATAATGTTAGCTCTACGCAGTATAACAGTTACTTTAATTCTCGACGACAGTTCACATATCCATTAAAATGTCTACATTCAAAACATACAAATTGCTAAACAGCAATGACGACAACTGATATATGCATATTTGATTTTACTCAAAATGAAAGTAGATAACCTTTTGGTTAAAATGGAGAATAAACGCTAATGTTTAGGATATGTTCGGATTACTGGGCTTTGACATAACGAAGTGTGTAAATGAACTAAAAGAGACATTCTTAAAAAAAAAACTCGGTAATTTCCGGCTTCGTCCGGAATCCCATCTCGTATGTATTATGATGAATTAACTAATTTCAAAATATTAATAGTATCTTAGCCGGAAGTCAAAGGAATAGACAATAAATTGCACTTGTGTTATATGAAATCAACAACATGGATGAATTACGTTGCATGATGTTGTTATACGAATATTAACGTGTGTCTAGAAGATTAGATAAAAATAAAATATGTTTAAACCTTTTTGTAACGGATAACTAAAGTATTATTCCATGTGACGATTTGAACTGTTTTGCTTATGCGTAATTCATAGGGTATTTTACAAGAATGTTACAAGCATTAGAGTAGAAAAGTAACTGAGTGTATCAAATGATTAAGGAGCGAACCCATGCGAGCGAGAGGCTTGTGAGATGAAGGATAACGCTTCCTATCATACATGCCTCAGCCAGAGAGCGAACTCATGCGGGACAGAGGCTTGTGAGATGAAGGATAACGTTTCCTATCATACCTGCCTCAGCCAGAGAGCGAACTCATGCGGGAAAGAGGCTTGTGAGATGAAGGATACAGCTCACTGTAATATATGTCTCCACCAGAGAGCGAACTCATGCGGGGCAGAGGTCTGTAGCTTTCGTCTCAAGGCCTTATCCGCTAAGCTACCTCGGCCGCCTGTTTGTAACCAAGGCTGTATACTTACATATATGATTATATCCTGTATTAGCTTCTTATAGGATAAATGTGGGGCGAAGAGTCAAAATAAAAATCTTAAATGAAGATACAAAATCATTTTGGAAAAAACAATTATAGTGATGCATATGAATGGTTTACAAGTGTAGTAATATTTGTGCTGCTTCTGAAACCATCACGTTTTCGTTGTTTGTGTTGAACACGTTCGTAGGAGTGTAGTCTGATAGTTGGCTACCCGAAATCAAATCATACATTTTACAGAAAAGCTAGCCAGTACTAAATCTATGGTTTAACGAGCTAGTCGTCTACGAAAAACATTATCTTTGAAATAAGACTTTATTCCTTGAAATGTTCCATGAGTAATTGCTTCTTGGGAACATTACATGTTAATGAAAGGGTATATACATTATGCACCCCACAACGCTCCTAAATTTTGTTGAGTTTTTGTGTTGAGTGTGTAACATAACGGTGCACAGTACTTGAAAAAGGCATGGGCTCACATTCATCGAGTGCCAACATGTAAACTGTAAGAGTTCTAAAGAAACTGAGATTTATTTAAATTATGTGTTTAATAGTTAATTTGGTCCCATTTTCTAGCATAAACAAGCAAAAATGTTGGTTGATGTTAACACACGCTACAGCTATGAAAAACTTCAATATGAGTATTGCGCCAAATTTCAAGATTTATTATATGATACAGTTACTCAAATAGTATCACTGAAACGTATCATACAGTTTCGGGTCATTTTCTGTCTTTTCCTTTAAAAATGCAATTATGACATGTTTTCCGCCACATATTCAATAGTGTCGACAATATGTGTATCATTCCAAAAATGTAAATACGTATATAATTACATCATTCGTTTTGTTTATCATATTATATATACAATATCCAAAAGTGACCATTAATGCTAACCACTAATATTTAAGGTAACTGTCATATATGTAAACATTATCCATACCCGTGGTCGTAACCATTGTACGTAGAGTAGACATTTATTTAACTATTTGCTGAATAAACTGAATAACGTTCGATACTATAAACTAATTGGATATATGTTTTATATAGGATTATATCACTTCACTTCTGCGGGTTTGAATCTCACTGGGGACTCGATTTGTCAAGTGAGAACATGTCGATTATAACGGATGGCGGAAAGAATACAGTACTGGTTCTACCCAGAAAAAATGTGGTGGTCTGCCTGATTGAAGGCTCCATGTTCACCGTCATATGCATACCATCTTCGGGATGTCCCAAAGTTGTGTACTGTTGACATTTTAAAAATTGAGTTCTGCTCAACCCGGGCTAGAGGGTATGAGTGATAGCAATAGCAATAATTTTTCACTACCGTTCATGAACAATCAAACCGAGACTGCAACATTTCTTGTATTGATCGTGTTCTTCGAATTCCACATTCTCATTTCATATAGTTTTATATATCACAGTAGCGTTGCATGTGCAGTGTGGCGGCGGTAAAACGTCTCCCCGTGCGTGCAATTAGAACTGTTATTCATTTTGATCTGTGGAGATATCTGAGCCCAATATTTATATACACATATCGGTGTTACATTCTCAAATATCCATAACGTGATCCGAGCATTAACTGTTATACCCCATCCAACCTCTTCTCCTAGAAGCGGGGCGTCCGTGGCCGAGTGGTTAACGTCTCTGACTTGAAATCACTTGCCCCTCACCGCTGTAGGTTCGATCCCTCATGGGTCTAGGAATCGTTATGTGAGGAAGCTATTCAGCTGGCTTGCGGAACGTCGGTGGTTCTACCCAGGTGCCCGCCCGTGCGCGAAAATTGCCCGGAGGGGCACCTGGGTTCTTCCTCCACCAATGAAAGCTGGAAAGTCGCCATATGACCTTAGCTGTTGGTGCGACTATAAAATCCAATTCAGTCAATCAATCTCCAAGAAGCGAAAACGGGGTTGGCTGGGGTATGAAACAAAAAACTTAATTTCGGCTTAAAAAGTTTTCACATTGTAAAATTAAAACATTTAACAGGTAATTTTAAACAGGTAATCGCCTTTTTTTATTAAAAAAAATGTTGTTTAACGTGTTTTATTTTCAAAATATCCGTTATAAAATCCTGCTAATATTATAAGCTTTCCCATCGCTTAGTGGAATTAAGGTAGGACCACGTAATGCTTTTTTCTTACTATAATTTCCAATAGGTGGTTCCACTACTCCAGCCTTTAAAGGTTCTGAGTATTGTTTAATCACCTTTAGGATATGTTGTCTGCTTTTTCATTTAGTATTTTGAATTTTAATTGTGATACGTATGCTTCATAACGTCTTCTCTCAACTAAATTCCATTTTGTTTATTTCGCGCATTGTTTTCTCGTTTAGGGCAAAGCATTTGGCTATAAACTGGGTCCATAAGCCGATGGTCATGGAATGGTATGAAAATACCTCATTGCAGGGTCCATGTTTACCGTCATATGCATACCATCCTCGGGAATTTTGTACGGTTTACATTTTAAATATTGAGTTCTGCTCAACCCGGGGCTAGAGGACGTGAGCGGTTTCAAGCATGTTTCACTTCCGCTCATGAACAGTCTCAATCAAACCGAGACTGTTATATTTCTTGTATTTATCGTGTTCTACCACAAAAAAGCCGACAGTCATGTATGGACCAATATGTGCTAAAATGATATTAAACACCATTTAAACAAAACAAATAAATATATCAATTCATTTGGATTAATTATATTTAAAACACATGTTAAACTGATTTCTGTTTTCAACGTTTTCTTATGAAAAACACATGTTGCCACCCTAAACAAAATGCATTTTTCATCGTCATACGATTGATGACATTTTACGGGCACATCATTGCATCTTGCTCTATGGGACAACATTATAATTTATAATTGAATATGTCATTCACCTACTGATTTAGCTTATAGCCCAGTACTGCGAATGTTTCGCAGAAATCAGCGATTTTATTATTTTTTCAAAATTTTGCCCCAACCAACATCTCGCAGTTCGAACTTAAATTAAATACAATTACGATACATTAAAACATGTGAATATATGTATTGTGCACCATATGTTTACTTCAATTGCATTAGCATATATGTTCAAATGAGTTCTAACTTTCAGTGATTTTTTTAATGAAAAACATATTTTTAGACAAAAAATAAAGTATTTGCCATATTCGTATGCTAGAGGACATTTTTCAGGCACATTTTCCTGTTTTCAGCGATTTGTGTATGAAAAACAAATTTAAAACCGCAAAATAAAGTATTTTCTATCATAGTATGGTAGAAGGCACTTTTCTGGCACATCTCTGCACTTTTCCTAACTCATAAACAACTAAGTGTTTATAGCTTATTAAGTTAATGTTTGTATAATAGGCGAGTAATGGCTTCTTACAAAATAATTCCTGTTTTCAGCGATTTGTGTATGAAAAACAAATTTAAAACCGCAAAATAAAATATGTTCTATCATAGTATGGTAGAAGGCACTTTTCTGGCATATCTCTGCACATTTTTCTGCGCAAAACTGTAAATAAATGATGTGTTATAGCTCATTAAGTTACTGATAGTTTAAAGCCTAGTAACCGAAATGTATTACACAAATCCAGGATTGTATCCATTTTTCCAAGTTTTTGCCCCAAAATCTCGTTCTAGTAGCATCTTATCCATCTCACAAACCGTGATTCACATGTACGTCTCACACCAAAATAAATTTTCCATAGGGTCCCATTTTAATGTTTTTGTTCGTGGCATAGACTGAGATAAACAAAATGTACAACATGTGTTTATGGTTAAATTCTTCATTGATACAATATCTGCAATTTAAAATACAATTAATAAATATTTACCAGATTGAACTTTTTTTAATTTAATGTATGCTATCAAAATTTAGAAAAAGATACAACCCCGTGGTAATTAGACCCATGATGTGTAAAATGAGGCGGAATTAGCTAGAAATCTTATATCAACATGCATTTTTCTGTGATCTATCCCTAAAATGCTGTAGATTTAGAACCTGATAAAGATAAATCAATGTATCCTGTAAAACGTAGAACAGCGGACTTGTTTTTTTTTAATCTACCTCCTTCATCTGTCGGGCATGAGTATTTAAGGGAGATAATAGTGGTGTGAGTCCTTAAGGTGATTTTTTTCTAATGAGCACCTCATTAATAATAGAAAAAAGCAATATATAAATCAGTTACATGCTGAAAATGCTAACATTTTGATTCCATATTTATTGATTTTCAAATTATTCAAGTTTTAGTGACCTAGTATATTGGTCGAAATTCAGGCTGAGTACCTTTAATATTTTCAAAATCTACTGTAGTGATAGGGATTTTGTATTTTCCTGGTCATTTGTGCTCAGCTATGTCTGAAACTTTCAAATATACATGAAAATGCATCTCTACATCTGAATGTAGAATAAAAATTATCTTTAAGAAATATTTATTGAGAAAACTGCTGAAAATAATAAAATCAAAATAAGGGTTACCGGTCACAATTTTGATTTTCCAGGAAAGATATCAGTCACTCGCTTTAATTTTGACATTTGTTTCAAAGTAGTCTATCTTCATTGATATGTGTGTTTGTTTTACAATGAAAGATACCCGTTCTGCAGCTCTATTCGCAATGCCTTAGGGATGAAAGATAAAATATATCCCCTCTGCAGCTTTAAGCGCAATGCCTTAGTGACGAAAAATGAAAAAATCCCGGTCTGCAGCTCTTAAGCGCAATGCCTTACACAGGCAGACGGCGCGTACCCTATCCCGCCCACACTCTACCCCACTCTACTACACCCCCCAACTCTACTACCCCCCTTCCCATCTGTTTCTCTACTACCCCCCATACAAATGTTTTCAATGACATACTGTAAACTTTTCTACTTGGTTTTCCATGTAAACCCCCACAAAAAAACAACATTTGTATGGGGGGGGGGGGGGGGGGGTAGTAGAGAAACAGATGGGAAGTGGGTAGTAGAGCGGGGGGGGGTAGTAGAGGGGGGTAGGGTGTGGGCGGGGTAGGGTACGCGCCGTCTGCCTGTGGTTGCGTGCAGCTTTGGATTATAGACGCAACATCGTAAAGTGGTTTAGTATGTATATAAATGGTATTCGCTTTTTCGTCAAGTTTCTGTGAACAAGAAAACGACCAACTGATTACTTTTCTAAGGAGCGCGTGTCTATCAGAACTTTTTATAAACACTGTTAAGTTCTGTGACAGAAACAAATTTCTTAAATTTACGTTTTAAATTATGGTTCTTTCTACGACCATACACTGACGAATATAGATCATGCTGAACACATCTATATCAGGAGTATTTGAAATGGTCCCTTCTTTATATAACGTTTATATTTGTTTTAATTGTGTTATCTATTTAAGCTCAGCAATATATCTAGATTGTATCTTGTATAGTTTGGTAGCAGTTTGATCAAATTCAATGAATTCCACAGGATGAATGCTAGCATCATTTTTAGATTTCCCCGAATACACAAAGTGTGTATAAAGAGAGTTTTTAAATAGTTTCGATGCATTTTATACAAATGTTGAAGAAAACGAACTGTCATGGAGCGACCAGTTTGGCCTACATATTGTATACCAAATTTAGGGAGCTTTCTGGTTTAAACATAAACGATATCTCTAGATGATCATGAAATGTCTGAAGGTATATTGATACTGAACTTTCTACCATTTGTTGTGTATTTGATAGTGGACTTTTGTGACAAGTATTTACATGCACTACACATTTGCGAGTTGCACTTAAGAATAGAGGGATAGAGAGTACGACTACTGTGTAACCTATTAATATTAACTGGTGGTCTAACTTTAAATCGATTGAATACAGATGCTGTGTAAAAGGGTTTAAATTTGACAGAAGTTTTATTTTATAAATATTGAATTTGTGCCAGGGATGTAAAAGGTAGAGGTCGAATGAAGATTATTTCGTGATAACTTAATCGATACTTTAAGTGTTTTAATAGCAGTTTCATGGTTGTCTTTTAAAAGGTAAGGTTTAAAAGAGAAGAGATTGTATGAATACGGGCACGGGTTCATTAGCGTATGAGTTGCTCAAAAATCTAATGAAATAAAGTTAGGAAGTATTATCATAGTAGTCACATACCGGATGAAATAATTGTCGTATAGACAACTGTTCCTGTTATACTACTGGCAACAGCAACACAGATCAGTACAATACCAATGACACCAGCTATTCTCAATGGACGTTTTGTATTTCCATTTATCGCTTGTTGTACAGCACTTGTCGCAGTCGTATCAAGTTGGTCATCAACGTATTCGTCGCTAGAAATGATTCCCAATCTAATTGCGCTGTTGTTGTTTTCAATTGCAGAATTGTCGTACGCTGCATCCATTGTGCTGGCCCTTATATAGGAACAAAGAATTATTATAAATATTTTATATAAATAAGCATACTACACTAACAAACGTAGGCCTGTTTAAACTTTGTTTACGGGTTTGATCTGCTTCCTTTTTTTCAAAACTCTAGATTTGTTTAACTCTAACAATATACCTGTGCAAATTTTAGCATGGTTTTTTTATATATTTTTTTTATTTTTTTTATTTTTTTTATTTTTATTTTTTTAAAAGATGCTACATTCGATACTTATACTACATTAGATATGTATACCACATTAAACAGTTGTTCAGATCATTCCATTGGGCCATATGATGCATGCTATTATCATGAGGGAAAATGGACACTGTTTTATAGCGAACCTGTTTTTTTTTAAATTTCTTTTACATGTAAAGTAACATCAAAAATACACACCCATTCGCTTAAAAATCGTATAGCCTAAACAGGATTCGAACCTTTCTTTTGGATTGGCAATCCCATAGCTTTAACACTCGGCTATATACACAGTTAATCATTTTTGTCGATATACTGTCAGCATTGTAAATGTTATCATTTGTTAACTTGTTTTCGATGCGTTCTAAGTACATACGTACACCAAGAACCCTCAAAAAGGCACCAGCAAATATAGATTACAAATTCCAACATTAGACTTGTATACGCTATATATATATATTTTGGGGGTACTGTTGTAATTTTCGTCTCACTTTGTTTCGCCTCAAATTACAACAGTACACCCCAAAATACATATATAATAAATCACCATGAAATGGTGATTTACTTGATCTATTAAAACTTCTTAAAATCTTAGGGTAGTGAAGATTGTAAGTTTGAATTATATAATTTGACAAATTTCCAGCACCTAGATTTTTTTAATAGTTATCAAAATTACATCCAAAAAATAGTCTGATTCTGCGTTTTTTGTAACCTTTATAATTATAAAATGTTTCTTTAATACAAAACAAATTTGTTGACTTGTTATCAAAATTTACACCCAAATCAACGGATAAACACGAATATAATAAAATATGATTTTTTACTAGAAAATCAAGTTTCTATATGTTTCAGCCTAATACATTCAACAATATATGGCTTTACTACTTCCCAGTATCTATGTTTTAATCTAACTATATGAGCACCACAACCAACACATATTTGATATTTTGCACTTGTACCTTTTTCCACATTTTAGACACGGTAAAACTTTACTTTGCTTTAATCTAAATTTATGTAAACTGCAATAGTCTGAATCTTTTGTTGTTTTATTTTTACAAAGCTCGTGACATCCAACTTTGAGAAATTGGCAAATGTTTTCAATTTTCTTAGTGTTTTCCATTTTCTTTTTTCTTGTTACAATAAATATTTTTTTATATTAAGAAAAAAAAAAAATATATATATATATTACAAAAATGAGTACTGAAGACGTGAACATATAATTATTGTAAATAATTGAGTTTGTGCGGTTAATCAGCCGTCCTTGCCGGTTGTTAGTCGTCATTGGGTTCATTATCAACAAAGCAGAGATCACATGACCTCTTGCCTTCTATTGCAAACAAAGAAACATCAACAGAATTGAGATGTTAAAATGTTCATCAATTCCCGGATTCTATTCCGATTTTGGTTTATATGCGTTGTTGCATAAGTTAATAAGGATAATAACGGGAAGTATTGTTCTGTTGTACAGTTCATTGCATGCTGTTTTGTGTGTAAAAAGTTTGTTGCTTTTGGTTTGCGATACACAATGCATATGGCGGACTGCCATAATACACAGGGACGCAGAATAACGGTATTCGGACATAGTTTTGTTAAGCGCACACATAGTGATATATTATATTTGGCCGTGGTTAATTCTCATTACTATGAACCATTCTGTATTGTTATAACATGCATATAACGTGCCACGTTTTTTTCTAGCAGCGTTAGGACACATACGCCTGTATGCTGTGTGCACTGTTAATCATCGGCTGCTTCCCCTTTCACTACATCTGGCCGACACAGAGCAGATTATATCGGGGTCATGCAGACGCTTTCAGTTTGTTATCGGGGCCGCGCTCGGTACCGTTAAACAACAGTCACATTTGCTGACTGATTTCATCACTTTAGGTCATATACCACTATTTTTTTGGGGCTACTGATTGGCTACAAAAAGTATAGGGTGTATTAGGGTATATCTTTTTCGAAAGAGCTATTTTGTGATTGGGTAGAATTGCCTTAATCATAACTGATGTACATAAAATGTCACAACAATATGTTTAGGTGATAAAAAAAACAAAACTGTATTTGTTCTTGCATCTGGGCTATTTTATTGAGAAAATTGCAGGTATAGTAAATTGTCAAAAATTCCCATTTATTTGCTGCGAGCCCGACGGTCAGCACCTACATCAAACCGAAAGTAGGTAAAAGCATTACAAAACCCCCAATTATTTTCACTTTTTTAAGTGTGTCTATGATAGTTCTTGAAAATAAAGTAGCCTAAAAGGTTCCCTTGGGTATGTAAAATGTGTTTTAGGGCCAAAAGGCTATAATGTAACCCTATGTAAAATGCAATAGTGGTATATGACCTTTTATCGTGTGATACTGGCTAAACTTGAGTTTGCTCGGTGTAAATTAGACCCTGGTATATTTATGTTGTAAATGTCATATCTCTGCTGCAGTCTGTGTGTCATTATAGGGATTACCAGTATGGCTATTTGAAGTGTTCTGTGGTTTCACCTACATCAGAGATGGGTGCAATTTATGTATTTGGAATACACAGTTATCTATATGTACACTGTCAAGTCTTGCACTGTCTGAGCATGTTGTTGGCATACAACATATATATATTGGAAAGCTGTTGGTATATGGTGAAATGCCGCATATTTGTATTGTTGGTTACAATGTGTGTGTTGGTACACGTATATATATCTATATATATATATATATATATATATATATATAAAATAAAAATAAAACAATAAAAAAAAGTGGGCTGTAGAGTGGCGGATAGTTACTCACCTTTTACTGTGGGAATGTTTGATTTAATTACACAAATGTATTATTGAACATTTTCTAACTAGTCATGTTATGTAAGAGTGTTAGTTAACTAGTCATGTATATAGCATTCTTATATAATGTAATCACATATATATTACATTATAGTCATTTTATGGTAAAATAAAATGACATTTTCGCATAACATGGTATTTGTATGTTTTTTGGTTCCCATTAGTAAAACAAGCTGCATATTGATGTTTTTGGATATTTGTGAGTGCTGCATTAAGCAAGCACAAAATATAATTATTGTAAATAATTGAGTTTGTGCGGTTAATCGGCCGTCCTTGCCGGTTGTTAGTCGCCATTGGGTTCATTATCAACAAAGCAGAGATCACATGACCTCTTGCCTTCTATTGCAAACAAAGAAACCTCAACAGAATTGAGAAGTTACAATTTTCATCAACCCACCACCATCCCCATTTCGTTGTCTGTATTGATATCATATACATTCAGATCTGGCGTTAGGGAAGCTTTATACATATATGTTTTTAATGCAAGGACGGCCGATAAGTCACTAATCGATTCTTTTATCATAAAAGTTGTATATTCTATGTCACTGTGTGGGCGGATAGTTACCCACCTTTTACTGTGGGAATGTTTGATTTAATTACAAAAATGTATTATTGAACATTTTCTAACTAGTCATGTTATGTAAGAGTGTTAGTTAACTAGTCATGTATATAGCATTCTAATATAATCTTATCACATATATATTACATTATAGTCATTTTATGGTAAAATTAAATGACATGTTCGCATAACATGGTATTTGTATGTTTTTTGGTTCCCATTAGTAAAACAAGCTGCATATTGATGTGGTTGGATACTTGTGAGTGCTGCATTAAGCAAGCACAAATACATTTTACAATTACACCGGGAAGGAATAATTAATAATGATCAGCTTATAAAGGCGTAGATGCTCTTAAAGAAGTTCCAAAGGAAACTCCAAAAGAGGTTAATTCTCAAACATTAGAAAATTTACGCAAGAGACGACGTGCTAAAAAACAACGAAAAGCAGAAATATGCTGATTTACAAAAAAAATGTTATAAATGAACTGAAACAAGTTTTTAAAGTTAGAAAATCTAATATTCAAAAACAAGTTTCCAAAGATCATCCAGAATTAAAACTGGTTGACAATCCAATATGTGGTTATTTCAAAGCATACGAGATATCTGTCGAGGGATACAAAGACCCTCAAAAACTATTTTATGATAAAAAATCCATTATCACAAAACAAATCATCGAAGAGCTGACAGAGACGAATGGAATACAATTTCAGTTAGGTATCACTATAAAACTATTTAAAGACGATGGTGCTACCAAAAAATACACCACAGCAGTATTTCACAGTGAACAAAATGCAATCTTAAACTCTGAAAAAATAAATGAGTTTTACGATGAATCATCTGCATATATACAAGAGAGCCTTGAAAGATTTACAAACACAGCATCAGGTTTGGAGATTGATCACTGCCTTAAGTTTTACTTGAACATAGCAAAATATGAACCATTAAAAGGTTCTTCATATATTCCTCTGCCCAAAGCATTAGCTGACAAGAAAGCAATAATCAATGTTAAGAATGAAGATAATAAGTGCTTGGAAGTGGCATTGGTGTCTGCTTTGTGGCCTGATAAAAATAATCCAAATAGGATGTATAGTTATAAGAAACACATGGGTAAGCTGAATATGGATGGCATTGACTTTCCCACTCCAGTTCCTCAAATTTTCAAAGTAGAAAAACAAAACAACCTTAGTAGTGTAGTATGCCCGCTATTCGCACTTGTTCCTCGTCCCTCGTCCGCGACCTTGAACTTCGTCACCCCTATGACCTTGACCTCGAAAATCAAGATGGCGGGAATTGTCGCTCATCAATCACCGCCTTATCTGATACAGTTTGACAGGTTTAATACGTTCACGCCGTCATCAAAGGAAACTTGATACGTGTGGAATGTGGGAAGGGTACGATCTTGCGTAAACGAAGTAATTAATCAATCTTATCTGACGAATGGAATGACTTTTCCCGACATCAAAGGAAGACGAACGCTTTTTGACGCCTATAAATCCATAAAACGTGACGTATAAAACCGCGAAGAATGTAAGTGAGTTCATTAATCAATCTTATCTGACGAGTTAATGACATGTACCCCGACATCAAAAAGGAAGGTGGAGACTGTTTGTCGCTTTTAAATCCATAAAACGTGACTTACAAAACCGCGAAGAATGTAAATAAGTTTATTATTCAATCTTATCTGACGAGTTAATGACATGTATCCCGTCATCAAAGGGAAATTCAATATGCGAGAAATGTGGGAAGGATACGGTTTTGCGTAAACGAGTTCATTAATCAATCTTATCTAACGAGTTAATGACGTATACCCCGACATCAAAAAGGAAGGTGGAGACTGTTTGGCGCTTATAAATCCATAAAACGTGACTTACAAAACCGCGAAGATTGAAAGTGGCAAACCCCAGGCATGTGTTTGGTGTTAAATGAAATATAAAAGACTGGATTTTTTAAAGTAGAAACGTATTTGGAAAAAGAGAACCTGACAAGATAATTTCAACTTCACAAAAAGTGTCGGAAAGTGTTGTAGAATATTGGAATATTATCATGTAAAATCTGCAAGGTGCGGTGAACAGAATTCATAACGGATTTAACAATTTATATATTTATAGTAAAGCGTGGAAACATTATTAGAATGATTTCTATTATATTACACACCTCGTGATATGACAGATTGAAAAAGTGTAGTGTTGTATGTTTCTTTTTTTTTTATTATTAGTATTTAATATCTCGACTAATAATTTTAATCAGGTGTGGACTTTATAGTGTGGGCAGATATTTCGTGCAAGGGGGGAAAAAAAGGTAAGCAATTTTCAAGATTTATAGTTGTTTTAAGAATTATATTTATAAACGAAAATTGTAATTTGCAAATAGTTTATCCTAACATCAAACAAACTGTATGTACGAAACACACATATATCCAAACAAATTAAAAGTCGCACGTTCAAAGACTAGATTTTTTTTTTCAATGCTTTAAGTACTTTGACTAGTACCCAAAAGTTATAAGGTAGGTTAATCGTCGAAAAGTATCTGGGTTCGATCTTTAATAGTCTAGTAAAATACGGTAAAAGCATTCCTAATTGAAAGACACAGACCAGTTTTACTTAGAATGATCCACTAACCAATTAGACTTTTTGGTTTGCAAAAGATTAACCATGATTGCAAAGAGAACCTGTAATATTTAGCATTACATAAACTTTTGTATGAATGTACAAATCGATTGTATGAATGTACAAATCGGGTAAATAAATGGTATATTTAAAGAGTCACGATCAAAGGATCGTCTTTGTTGTAATGCATATCAGTACCTTTAGTACTTTGATTAATAACGTGACTTACCTAGTCATGCGAAAATCCGCGGTTGTAATTAATCCAGTTTCAAATTACTGAAACGACGCACAACGCCGAGTTTTTTTTTTTTTTTAAATTCCTTTGATAAATGTTTGAAAGTTTTCTTTAATCCAAATTAGCGACATTATGCAGAATAAAAAAAGCGATAGATTTGTTTTTAAATTCCTTTGGTAAATGTTTAAAAAAAATTAACAAGCCTTCACAAAATATATTCAAAATATGCGATGTTTAAACGACTCACTGGTTTTAAATACATACCCGAATATATGGTTATGTGTATAGCGACTCAGGCATGTACGCTTTATCTATGGTGAAAACATTACACTTGACGCTTAGGTTAATAGATACAATTTGTAGATTTGTGTTATTGTACGATAGTATACGAGGGGCATCCCAAATGTATTGAGACTTTTGCTCTTTTTCAAAGGTCGTTGGGAATACAACATTAAAAAACCCAAGAAATATAGTTTCATATTTTGTGCACCAGATTACCAAGAATCATGATAATTGTACACATAATGTTGAAAATATTCACATCTGTGCAAGGAGTACTATGCTGAAGCGGGGACGGTCATAGCGACGTCACGACGTCGTGAACTGCAGCAATGACGTCAAACACGTTCAACATTTTTCATCATCTTGTAACGATGCACGTCCTTCACTAAAACGCTTGTGCCACCTGAACACGAGTGCACGAGATACAGTTGACTTCATAGACGATCGGTTAATTAGTTTCAATGTTTGGGTAGGTGTCTGCCCAAGTTCACAACAATATTTGATTACTGCGCGACTTTCATGCTGTTCTGTTGACGTCATTTTCTTCGGATCTTTAAGTTTGCTGCTACTCATTGTTTACCGACTGTTTACTAACGGAAATGGATATGACGTCAAAATTTACTGATCGTGTGCGTGTGACGTCGTCTAACACATACACTAAAGCGCGCCAAATTTGACGTCTATATTCACTGGTAATATCACTATTTCTTAAGCAACTCAAGATACCGTTTAGACCCTCCCCGCAAAAGCATTATATGGTTGCTATAGCGACGACAAAACTTGTGTTTCGTGCCATCAGTAATACTGTCACTTTCGGAAATATAAGATAATATATGAAACTGCACTGGTGCCAAATATCTTTTTAAATGAATAGATAATGAAAATGTTATAGCAAAAGTCTCAATATTTCTGGGATGTATGCGTCAATTGTCGAGAGTTAGTTTAATGTAACATGACCTACAAGGGTTTATCATTAATATACAGTTATGGCTTAAAACTGTCATTAGTTTGTCGCGTTATATTCGATATTTTTAATTTACGTCCATCACACGACTCTCTTTCTATAAAGTTGTATGATTGCTATCGACTTTACATACAACTATGGTGCTTAAAACTGCCACACAAATCATTAAAGGAAATATTCTGTATTTCATTGTTATTATTGATCATATATTGTGAAAATGCATACCCGAGTTAAATGTAAGTGTGTTATGTTACATGTCACGCTTTGGTTAACCTATAAATTTATAGATTTATGTTATTGTACGATAGTATACATGCGTCAATTGCCGAGAGTTAGTTTAATGTAACATGACCTACAGGGGTTTATCATTAATATAGAACTATGGGGGCTTAAAACTGTCATTAGTTTGTCACGTTATATTCAATATTTTTAATTTACGTCCATCCCACGACTCTCTTTCTATAATGTTGTATTATTGCTAGCGACTTTACATAAAACTATGGTGGCTTAAAACTGCCACACAAATCATTAAAGGAAATATTCTGTATTTCATCGTTATTATTGATCATTTATTGTGAAAATGCATACCCGAGTTAAATGTAAGTGTGTTATGTTACACGTCACGCTTTGGTTAACAGATAAATTTATAGATGTGTGTTATTGTACGATAGTGTACATGCGTCAATTGCCGAGAGTTAAGTTTAATGTAACAATTAGTGTATAACGTATTGACACTTTGTAAATACATGTTTTATAAAAATGCTTGGATTTTCCCAAATTTTGGATAATTTTCTTTAATGACACTCCCCATTACCTTTACAGTATGTCTCGACCTTGTAAATGGTGCGGCGCCTTCATTCTTGAACAGGAGGTGTTACAAGAGCACGAGCAAATTCACAGCGATTTGGATTTCCTGAATGGAACTGAGCATGTAAGCTTTTAGCCTCAATATATCATAACTTCGCTTGATATTGTTTTTTTGAGACTTATATATTAGAATGATAGTGCATACCTGTTTAAAATACGCCCTGCACACATATTCTGACTAGCGCTGCTTATTATTTTTAAGGAAAATACCCGCAGGGAAGATAATGGTTATGGGGGAGCTAGTCAAGTGGAACGCGTTGAAGGAGCTCAAGAAAGCCAACAGGTAATGCGTCATCTTAGCCTTCTTTATTTTTTATTTTTTTATTATTATTTTTTTATTTATTTTTTTAAGATAGATTTTAACACATCTTCCACATTTTTCGTTAAAGATGATGGGCATATAAACATAGAAAACCATTCTCAAGTTGAACAGAGGAATACTTCCATTCGAAGTGTAGGTTTTATTTTGACAGTATGTGAATTATCTTGTAGCTAAAATAACACATTATATTACGTAGTAACGAAACGACTTTTATTTATTTTTTCTGTTGATCTATAACTGTCTCGTGAATAAATTATATACATTGAATGGCGCCATTGTTTGGTTCTTAAAGAACGTTATCAATTTGTGTTTTAGAAAGACGAGAACAGAACAAACACGATGCAAACACCTTCTCGGTTTTGTTGTGATCAGTGTAACAAAGCGTTTCAAAATAAGAAACATTTGAATGCCCATATTCGTGCAGAACATAACGGGGAAACATTCTCCTGCTCTAAATGCGCAAATGTGTTCAAATATCCAAGTGATAAAACACACCACGAAAAAAGATGCGAGGACGCGATAGATCACATTTGTAGAATATGCAATAAACGTTGCTCTATGGCTTACGGACTCAACCGACATATTCAGTGGCACGATAAACAGCCTAACACAGCAAACAAAAGAAAATCAAGAAGTTTGTCCCCTCTTTCGTCGAAGAAAAACAATGCAAGAGGGTCAACTAGCCCCAGTCCTGCAGCTAAGAGACCTAGAAATACAGACATTTCATCATCTCAGTTCCATTGCCGATGATGTTCTGACACTTTCGATAACCGTCACGATCTGTACTTGCACGGTATGCGACAGCACTTTCAGACCGGTGGTGCCTTACATCGTCGGCCTTGGGATGACGACAATGCCCCTTGGGCTCGAGAAGGCGGGAATGAGAGTCTACGATATGTGTATGAAGCCAACGCGCCGTTGATACTGGAAGCCCAACGTCAAGGCCCGATCCAATCGGTATACAATTTTCCCTTGGATAATGACGTTAATATGGAACAACTAATGGATTATGAAAATGTAATCTACAGACGAGAACAACGCGCTTTTCGCTTGAATATTGCGTTTGGTGTTATACTTCAAAACAGAGAGACGGGACAATACCGTTATTTTGTTCCGTACAATAATAACGGTATTATGGAACGTCCTTTGTATGTATCGAGACGAACGGACCTCCAAAGACTTCGACTTCGTCTTCAAAGGATGGACATTATGACAGATCTTCTGCGCAACAGACCAGACACCAAATGGATTCCCGTCCTGGTGACCAATGTCCATTTTACGGTGTACAGCACCTATTACCCGCTCGGGAACGGTGAACTTCCCGATTATCTTCTGAAAAAATACAGCATTTATCCCTTGGTGAAGAATCGGCATACAGGAAAACCATACAAAGATCATCTTTGTGCCTTCCGGTGTCTGGCTTTGAACCAGGGACACGAAATTAGATGTATCGATGGACCAGCTCGAGAATATTATTGCCAATGGGTCAAGGAGAATCCAGATTTTAATAGATTAACCTTTGATGAGTTTCCGTCCTTTGAAAAACTGTTTAAGGTCAACTTGGAGGTGTATAGCTTACAAGAAGACGGGTTTGCTCGGTCTATCTACAAATCGAGAGGGCAGCAGGAGAGTACCATGTACGTCAACATGTACGAGAACCATCTGTCGTACATAAGGAATTTCTCCATGTAGGCCAAGACATATCAGTGCAAGACCTGTGACCGACACTTTAAACACTCCCGCGACCTTCATAGACATCAACGGGTCTGTACCAACCAGACTAAGTACGTCTACCCTGGCGGATTCTATCAAGCTAAGGAAAGTATTTTCGATCAACTAGATAAGTATGGAATCAACGTTCCGGAAGACGAACGCAACTTTCCCTGGTTTGTGTGCTATGATTTCGAAGCTTTGTTGCAGAAAGTAAATGTCCGACCAACAGAATACCTACAGTGGACACAAAAACATGTCCCCATCAGCGTTTCAATCTGTAGTAACATTGAGGGTCATACAGAACCTTTATGCATCGTAGAACCGGATCAAGACCAACTGGTTCAGCATTTGGTAAATGTCATGAAAAACATTGCCAATAAAGTGTACGAACTATCTGAAGAAAAGTGGGGATGGGTGCGGAAAGCCATTGATGAGAAGCTTGACGAGGAAGAGTTCATCGAAAGGATAATGGAAGATGACTTAGATGAGTAGGCAATTGAGGATAAAGAACAGACACCTAATCATCCTTTGAGAAGGCTTTATGGATAATTAGAGGGCTACATGTCGAGGATACCTGTCTTGGGATTCAATTCTGCCAAGTATGATTTGAATATTATTAAGCAGTGTCTTGTCAAACATCTTAACATGCATGATGAATATGCACCGGGTAATTTTGTGGTGAAGAAGAACAATGCTTACGCTTGTATCTCGACAGATCAACTACAGTTTCTAGACATGTCCCAGTATCTCGCTGCTGGGAGTTCTTACGCCGGATTTCTGAAAGCCTATCACGTGGACGAACAGAAAGGATTTTTTTGTTATGAATGGTTTGATAGAGTAGATAAGCTGGATCACCCTGAACTTCCTCCCCACGAAGCTTTCTACAGCAGTCTGAAGGAAAGAAACATTACTCGCGAGGAATACCATTATTGTCAGAAAGTGTGGAGAGAACACAAGATGTCAACTTTTCGGGAATTTCTAGTGTGGTACAACAACCTAGATATTGCTCCTTTCGTCACTGCAGTATAAAGGTTTCAGGCGTTTTACTTCGACAAGGGAATAGACGTATTCAGACAGACTTCCAAACGCGGGATTTAGCTACCCTTACGGAATCATCGTCAATACGGATGTACACTCAAAACCGGGACAACATTGGTGCTTGTTTTACCAACCATGTCCGGGCGAAATAGAATTCTTTGACAGTTACGGTCACAAACCCGAGTATTATAGTGAATATTTTAATCAGTGGGTTAAAAGAAGTGGGGGTAAATTAAAGTATAATATCCATCAACTTCAAAGTAACTATTCCAGTGTATGCGGATTATATTGTTTGTATTTTCTTCGTCAACGCCTGATAGGACGTTCTATGAATGATATTGTAAACACATTTGATTCTGTCTCTCTTACGCTGAATGATTTCTATATTTATGAAACAATGACTAATGTGTATTTTATGTGTGTAGAAAATACCTGTGCATATAACCAGATGTGTAAACCATTAATAAACGTGTAAACTGTTTATAGCCTTATTATCAGTATTATTATTTTTTCTTTAACTTCAGCAAATAGGATATCTACGATCCAACGTGCAGACCTAAACATTCATCAATAGGGTTAATGTGGAACGTAGTTGACGTATTTGTGAAGACATTGTAATTCATGAAAAAAGAAACAAGGCAGCTACTATGGTTATACGATTTATTAGCGTCTATTTGACAACATATACTATTTCATTTGTGAGAACGTAGCATTACACATTGCAAAATCTGTTTTCTAATTCAATTACTTGAACAGTCATATCGATCATGTTCTGCCTCCATCCAACAGTTTTCATGTCCGTCTGCCTCCAGTCTTTGCAACTGAGCTTAAGTTTATAGATATCGATAAATTCTGCAGAAATGTCACTTTCACATCTCACGGCGCCTTCCCATTGCATCAAAATATAATCCTCGTCCACCGCATTCACAATCGACTCAAAGTATAAATCTAGCTCGTCTTTCGTGGATAACGTTAAGCAGGTGTGCTTCGTCTGCGACAGACTTCCATACTGACAACCTTCACACATATTCTTCACCACAGTATTCATTGCAGAAGATATCGTTTTAGCGTACAACACATTGAAGTAAGATTCCACTAACTGAACGTGACTCTGATTCATGACTTTTATCTTGTGGAAAACACCAATTCAGTACTATACTGTTATCCGATTGTATCGTTTGTGAAGAAGTTGACATCGAACCACTGATGATCGTTTTTACGTTCTCCGTAGCCAATCATTTTCAAGAAAACGCAATCAGGTGACCATTTCTTGTGTTCACAAAGCGATACATCCTGTGACATCCACTGACAGAGCTTTACGCCGCAAGCGAAACATTTTACAATATCTCCTTCTTTGGTGTAGTAAAATCCGGCTTTTGCTAATGAATGTTTATCCTGTGAAATTTGTTTAGGCCACGAACCAAATGTCTCCAACCGGTCTTCGTAAAACATCATATTCGGAGTATTATATTTTTGTCCAAACACGACGCTGTCCGTTTCCATGCTTTCTGATCCACTGTTGGGTGTTAAATGGGCTTAATTGTTGATGATTACACTCTATATAGGTCTTTCACTTGCTAAACGGATAATACTCCAAACAGTGCGAACAATAAGGCCTCGTCGGAGAGCACTTATCACAATGAAATAAACATTCTTGCTCCTCGTGAGCGGCAGTTCTCACTAACACAGGTCTAACTCAGGATTAAATTCTATTCCGCAATAAGAACGCAACCATTTATTACTATCCATCTTACAATTTGTTTCCCTCTAAGAAATGTTTTAAATACGTAACGCTTACTTGCGCATTACAGACGACATCAAAAATATCCCAAGGTAGTTTTATACATTTCCTTCCACTTTTCAACTGGTAGAGATTGACAAACTAAAATGTTTTGGCTATAGGGCCAATTCAAATATTTCAAAATGGCCGCCAAATCCAAGATGGACAGCAAAATAATATTTATTCTTATTACTTCTTTCGCCCTTTTTTTTGGTATGGTAATTTTAACTCAGATGTTCGTGTTTTAAGTGGAATGAGAATTAAGGTTTCCTAAAATAATAATATGTCAAAATTACTAATATGACAATACAATCAAAAATGGCCTCGCAAAAGTGCGAAAACCAATGAAAAACTGCTTTTTTTAAAAGCTACATGGAGTTTTGAAAATTGCAAGTTCATTGCCTTTATGGCCTTTATAATCAGAAAAGAAATGTCAAATTCTAACATTTACATAGTTTAAGGGTACATATTGAATTAAATCATAGTTTTAAAACGATGACTTGATAAAATGGAAGTATTTCTTCATTGCACACTTTTTCAAAACAAATCTGTACATATTTTGCTTTTCAAAGTCACAAGTCGTATGAGAAGTAATATTCAACTAATGCCATGCAAGTATCACATACTTGAATGGTTAAACGTGGTCAGCACCATCATTTTACGGCTACGTAGGATGATTATCATTGATATACTTCAAAATTGTGTAAATTATTATATTATACATATTAATTGACGTGTGAATGGAACATAAGTGATCTTAATCTGCATATTAGTTCTATACTTGCAAATCTAATCTTTGTCTCTCTCAAAATTAATCACCACCACACCTACAAAATGTTGTACATCTTATTGCTGAATCTACATATTTACAGGGGTCTTTACATCCCTTTTCTGTCTGACAACTGCATCTTAGTAGTTCTTGGCAAACTTTAGAAGCTTCAGGAAGTACGGTCCACAATGGATCCCAGATCTGGCCTTGGGTTATCTGCCAGACCCAAAGACACAGGCATAGTAAACTAGCACTTGATTCTAATGATTGACCCCAACAATACACAGCCTGGCATGCAACTATTTTAGTGTGTTGACGTAAAGCAGCAGATGTAAGTGATGCACTTCAAAGCGTTATAGAATCGACATCTTCTCGTCCAAACCCTTGCAATGAAGAAGTTTATACAACTACATGAAGCATTAAATGACATCTGGATAAATGTTGCTTACTTCCCATGCAGTCTTCTTTGCCTTACAAATGAAAAAGGAAGTTTCGTCACATCCTGTAAAAGCATGCAGACCTGACACCGCTTTGTACTTTTCTGTACCCAGGAATTCGGAGATGGCATGTGCAGATATGAAACGAAAATGCTTCTCAATGCCAAATGCAATCAACACTTCATTAACACAAAGCTCACCAAAGACAGCAATTGACAACACAAGAACATCAGTATCAACAGTTCTGATTATCACTCTTTCATATTTTGTTTACCACAATCTTTTCACGAAACAGTAGCGTATAGTATCTGACTCTTCATGTGTACATGGCGAAAGTTCACTTACATCTTTTCTCGATGAATTGCAGATTTCATCTTTGTCCTTGGTTGACACTAATTTGTTTTTATCAATAATTTCAATTGCCACCGATTCAATAGCTAAATAGTTCGACATTGTTTTCATCAACTCGAAGGAATGATTCCCAGTTTGCAGATAAATTTGAATCTGACTGCACTATTCTTCGTACACCTTTACCAAGTTTAATGCATGTCATTGCCTTAAGGCTATTCTTAAAAATAAATAAATAAATAAATCAAATACAACTGAATTAAAATAATAATAAATAAATAAATAAAAACTGTAAGTTTGGTTAAGATAGCTCAAGAAGTACAGTAGAGCTAAAAATGAAGGCCCTATCGCCTTAACGAGGCAAAATATACCATATTTCAGAAAGTCATAACTCCGGTGGAAATGATCCAATCTTTCTGGTTTCCGAAGTTGTCCGAGCTTTTATTGATATTAACAATCTGGTAAAGTTTGGTAAAGATCGGATGAAAAATGAAGGCCCTATCGTCTTAACGAGTCAAAATATAGCATTTTCAACTAAATCAAGGGCCATAACTCTGCTGGTACTTGTCCGATCTTGCTGGTTTTCAACTTTTCCAAGCTTTCATCAATATTAACAATCATCTGGTAAAGTTGTGTAAAGATCGGATGAAAAATGAAGGCCCTATTGTCTTAACGAGGCACAATATAGCATTAGCATTTTTAACTAAGTCAAGGGCCATAACTCCGCTGTTACTTGTCCGATTTGGCTTTTTTTCAAACTTATCCGACTTTTCATTGATATTAATAATCTATTAAAGTTTGGTAAAGATCGGATGAAAAATGAAGGCCCTATCGTCTTAATGAGGTAAAAATTAGCCGACAGACGACGGACAGACGACGGACAGACGATGGACAACTCGCCATCCCATAAGCCTTGGCCAGCAGAGCTAAAAAACACTGGATGAACCTAAACATACAGTATGGTTTTAACTTGGAAACGTATAATTTTTATCAAATTACTTTGATTTGTTTTACTATTTAACTTACATTTTGAGCATCAACTATTGCATTTTACTATTATAATGAAGATATTTACAGTAAATTTGCCAATATGTATTGACTTTTTTGTTATTAAATATCTCTAAAGATGTAGGTGAATTTTCAGGATTTTTTTGGCGGCCATTTTGAATTTGGCGGCCATATTGGATTTTATTTGCTTGGACCTATAGTTAAAAATGTTTGATATAATGTGATATATCACTGTGCCAAGTTTCATGCTTTAATCCAAAGTGCACAATTCATTCAATATTTTGCACGAAGGAGCTCCACTAATTGTCCATAAGAACATAACATTTTAAAATGGTTTACAATGTTTCAGTTCATGATACAAATGTCACAGCTGTCCATAACAATCCAAACATGATGTTAGGACTGTGTTGTACAAGTCTTAACATAGGAATTCAACAAAGATTTCGAAAGGAATCAGGAGTTTATGCCTAAATTAACACAGGAGCGTAACCACGGATTGCACATATTACCTAAATTATCCCAGGAGCGTAACAACGGATAGCACATATTACATTAATTAACACAGACGCGTAATCACGGATAGCACATATTACCTAAATTAACACAGGAGTGTAAACACGGATAGCACATATTACCTAAATTAACCAAGGAGCGTAACCATAGATAGCACATATTACCTAAATTAATCCTGGAGCGTAATCACGGATAGCACATATTACCTAAATTAACACAGGAGTGTAACCACGGAGAGCACATATTACGTAAATTAACCCAGGAGCGTAACCACAGATAGCACATATTACCTAAATTAACACATGAGCGTAACCACGGATAGCACATATTACCTAAATTAACACAGGAGCGTAACCACGGATAGCACATATTACCTAAATTAACACAGGAGCGTAACCACGGATAGCACATATTACCTAAATTAACACAGGAGCGTAACCACGGATAGCACATATTACCTAAATTAACCCAGGAGTGTAACCACAGATAGCACATATTACCTAAATTAACACAGGAGCGTACCACGGATAGCACATATTACCTAAATTAACACAGGAGCGTTACCACGGATAGCACATATTACCTAAATTAACTCAGAAGCGTAACTATGGATAGCACATACTACCTAAATTAACCCAGGAGCATAACCACAGCACATATTACATAAATTAACACAGGAGCGTAACCACGGATAGCACATATTACCTATATAACACAGAAGCGTAACCACGGATAGCACATATTACCTAAATTAACTCAGAGGCGTAACTACGGATAGCACATACTACCTACATTAACCCAGGAGCGTAAACACAGCAAATATTACCTATTTTAACACAGGAGCGTAACCACAGATAGCACATATTACCTAAATTAACCCAGGAGCGTAACCACGGATATAACATATTACCTAAATTAACTCAGAAGCGTAACTACGGATAACACATACTACCTGTATTAACCCAGGAGAGTAACCACAGACAGCACATATTACCTAAATTAACACAGGAGCGTAACCATGGATAGCACATATTACCTAATTAACCCAGAAGCGTTACCACGGATAGCACATATTACCTAAATTAAGACGGGAGCGTAACCACGGATAGCACACATTACCTAAATTAACCCTGGAGCGTAACCACGGATAGCACATATGACCTAAATTAACCCAGAAGCGTAACCACGGATAGCACATATTACCTAAATTAACCCAGAAGCTTAACCCACGGATAGCACATATTACCTTAATTAACCCAGAAGCGTAACCACGGATAGTACATATTACCAGGCAAAATGAATTTCCTTATAAATAAGGGTCATTTTAGGTTCAATCGATAAGCTCTTTAGATTAGTAAATATTAATAATTGTCAATTTTAATTCAGACCCCTGGCCCACCGAAAAAACGCCTAATATACCCACTTTATTGCACGCAAGTACTCCAAAGTCAAACGTGTCATACCGAATACACAGGTATCGCGTCGTTCACATAATTATAAAACACGTACATCATAACTGAATTTACACAATAATGGCAATACAAAGAAATAAGTAATTTGAATATAGTAGTTTGAGTCATTGACTTCTTAAAATATGTGTTTTTATGAAAAATACTCGAGATTTTTTTTTATGAATTTTCAACCAAGTTCAACTGCGTAATTCGAGAACAAAACAAAGGCTATACACATAAACCAGATCTTCACAATAACGGCAATACAAAGGAATAATTATTTTGAATATCGAAACACAAATAAAACAGTAGTTTGACTTCTTAAAATGTGTATACATTTTTAATGAAAAATACTCGATTTTTTTTATGAATTTTCAACCAATTTCAACTGCGTAATTTGAGAACAAAATAAATACTATACAGCAATCCAAGGACATAAACCAGATCTACACAATAAAGGCATTAAAAATGAATAATGATTTTGAATATCGTACCCTAAATGAAAGAGGAGTTAAATTTCTAGAAATGTACATTCTCGATTCAAGCCGAAAACTGTAGAAAAAGAAAATCAACACAGATAGCGAGTGTGTTTTCGCCGTTAAAATCCAAGTTATATTATGGAATTCATAATATAACTTGGATTTTAACGGCGAAAACACACAAAAAATTAAAAACAATACATGCATATTTAAATAACTTAGCTCGATATTTGAAATAGATCGCGTAGTAGTACGTTAATAATTCAGATTTATGTCAGCAGCAACTCATTTCAGGATAATCGATCGCGTCAAAAATGGTCACCGCGCACCTGGTACCATGTTGTTTACTGCAGAGTAATCAGGGAACCAGCTTATTCGCCATTCGGCGGATAAATCGAGAATTAACAAGGGGCGTATAGGCAGTTTCAAATCCAGGGTACCTGTATATCCATCGTATAATTAATCAATTCATTTAGAAAGATAACACTTTATTGTACCTTAAAGTCATTAAAAAATGCACGAATATACGTCATCACTAAATATTGCACATATACCTTAAGCTGAGTCTGAATATGAATACAATAATAGAATGTTATTTGTAACGAGTGGTTCCAAGTGAAGGAAATAAACTTACGAACGTGTTGTTCAATCCTTTCGTTGAAAAGAAACACGATGTGACTTGCTTCGGATATTAATGACGTATATGATATTTATGAATATAAGTAGGTTAACTTAATTTTGAATATATAGAGACTATTTAACTGCTGGGGTCGATTACGGAGAAATCCTTCACGAGATGGTAGACGCGTAGTTCTTTACACGAACGAGCGTAAGCGAGTGAGAGAAAAAACCATAAACGTCTAACATCTCATGAAGGATTCCCCTATAATCGAACCCAGCAGATAAATAAACTAATTATTGAAATTTAAATAAATATAGAGATTATGATAACATGTCAAAAAATATACGGTAAAAATAGCATTGCATGCAGCATATGACTCGACCTACCTACCTACCTACCTACCTACCTACCTACCTACCTACCTATCTATATATCTATCTATCTATCTATCTATCTATCTATCTATCTATCTATCTATCTATCTATCTATCTATCTATCTATCTATCTATCTATCTATCTATCTATCTATCTATCTATCTATCTATCTATCTATCTATCTATCTATCTATCTATCTATCTATCTATCTATCTATCTATCTATCTATCTATCTATCTATCTATCTATCTATCTATCTATCTAACTATCTATCTATCTATCTATCTATCTATCTATCTATCTATCTATCTATCTATCTATCTATCTATCTATCTCTCGCTCTCTCTATCTTTTTTTCTCTCTCCCTATCTATCTATCTATCTATCTATCTATCTATCTATCTATCTATCTATCTATCTATCTATCTATCTATCTATCTATCTATCTATCTATCTATCTATCTATCTATCTATCTGTCTGTCTGTCTGTCTGTCTGTCTGTCTGTCTGTCTGTCTGTCTGTCTGTCTGTCTGTCTGTCTGTCTGTCTGTCTGTCTGTCTGTCTGTCTGTCTATCTATCTATCTATCGATCGATTGATCGATCGACATTTCAAGACCTATGGCTTGGCGTGAAAGACACTGATTACAGCAAGTTTGAAGGAATTCATATCTTGCTTAAGGGCAATATCTTCAGGTAGCGCATTCCAATGAACAATAGAAATGGGGAAAAATGAGTATTTGTAATAGTTTGCTCCAGTAAGTATTTGCTTAAATGTCATTGGGTGGCAATATCTAGAAATGAGGTTGCTTTTTTATATAGTCTGGCATCGGAACAACTACCAGGCATTGGATTATTTTTTGTAAAAAAAGACACAAACGTGTATCTGCCCTACGTTGTTCGAGCGACCGCCACCCCAAAATATTTAATATGGTTGTGTTGCTCGAGTACCTGGAGTAATCATTTTGTGTCCAGCGTGCTGCTCAGCGTTGTATCAGTTCAAGTTTGTCTATACTTGATTGGGTGTGGGGATCCCAGATAGAACTGGCAAACTCAAGTTGTGGACGGACGAGGGCATTGTAAGAGTGCTATTTTATCTTACTGTTATTAGTTTTTATATTTCTTTTTAGAAAGCCTAAAGTGCGAGTTGCATTTCCAGCAATGCGATCGACATGAGTGTTCCATGACAAGTTGCCAGCCAGGTCTACCCCCAGGTATTGAGCGTTGCTGACTGTTTCTAACGTATATCCATGTTATGTGTACGTAGTCGGTAGTATAAGTTTTTTTACTTGTTAGTTTGAATAACGTAACACTTAGAAGGGTTGAAGCTCATGTCCCACTTTATTGACCATGCGTGTAGTTTGTTGAGGTCAGTATGTAGCATTGTCTATTGTCAGGTATAGTGCTGTGTCATCCGCGAACAACCTTACTTGCGAGGTCATGTTTTCGGGCAAGTCGTTTATGTATACCAGGAATAGGATCGGGCCAAGGACAGACCCTTGTGGTACGCCAGATGTGATTGGGATCGTGTCGGAGCTCTCCCCTTATGGTAACAAAAGATATACACAAATGATCTAATTACGAAGATATCGGAGATTTATGCAAATCGTTTGTTCTCCGTACGTACGACCAGCCCCCAATTTGACAACCAATCATGCGCTTCTGTGTATATAACAAAACGCTCATATTTCTGCGGGGGTGGTCGCATCACTGCCGTGCGCACTTCACTGAATTGTATTAGTAACATATTCACACAGGCTCTGTCCTTTACAACCGCCAGTTCAGAGTGGCACATTCTAAAAAAAAAAAAATGGATATTCTAGGATGGCGGGATAGTCATTATCAGGCAAGTGCACACTATATTATTATACAACTACAAATATATTATCATATTGTAAAAAAGCAATCGATATTGGGACATTCAATTCAAAGGCGTCTCGACGTTTACATTAAGGATGGCATAGACACACGATTGAGACAGGATTTCAAATTAGAACAATCCTGGAATGTAAGTTTTTGTGCTAAAGATAATATTACAGAGCAGTATTTAGTTCCCTCTCATACATAGAGACTTTAAGTGCCTTATTACAGAGAAGTGTTTAGTTCCCTCTCATACATATAGGTGACAAGTGCATTATTATTGAGCAGTGATTTGTTCCCTCTCAACATAGAGATGGCAAATGCCTTATTACAGAGCGGTGTTTAGTTCCCTCTCATACATAGAGGGGTCAAGAGCCTTATTACAGAGCAGTGTTTAGTTCCCTCTCATACATAGAGGTGTCGAGTGCCTTATTGCAGAGCAGTGTTTAGCAACCTCTTATACATAGAGGTGTCAAGTGCCTTATTAGAGAGCAGTGTTTAGTTCCCTCTCATACATAGAGGAGTTAAGTGCCTTATTACAGTGCGGTGTTTAGTTCTCTCTTATACATAGACCTTCATACATATACGTGTCAAGTGTCTCATTATAGAGCAGTGTCTAGTTTCCTCTCATACATATAGGTGTCAAGTACCTTATTACAGTGCGGCGTTTAGTGTCCATCTCATACATAGAGGCTTCAAGTGCCTTAATACAGATCAGTGTTTAGTGCCCTCTCATACATAGAGGAGTTAAGTGCCCTATTACAGAGCAGTGTTTAGTGCACCTCTCATACATGGAGGCGTCAAGTGCCTTATTACAGTGCGGCGTTAGTGTCCATCTCATACATAGAGGAGTCAAGTGCCTTAATACAGAGCAGTGTTTAGTTCCCTCTCATCGATAGCCTTATTACAGAGCAGTATATAATGCCCCTCTCATACATAGAGGAGTTAAGTGCCCTATTACAGAGCAGTGTTTAGTGCCCCTCTCATACACGGAGGCGTCAAGTGCCTTATTACAATGGTCGTTAAGTGCCCCATCCGTCAAGTTCCCTACTACAGTGTTGTTTTAGTGCCCTCTCATACATAGAGGAGTGAATTGCCTTATTACAGAGCAGTTTTTAGTGCCCCCTCTCGTACATGGCGGCATCAAGTGCCTTATTACAGTGCGGCGTTCAGTACCCCGTCTCATATATAGAGGCGTCAAGTGCCTTACCACTGTGTTGTTTTAGTGTCCCCTCATACATAGAGAAGTCAGTTGCCTTATTATAGAGCGTTGTTTTAGTGCCCTCTCATACATAGATGCGTCAAGTGCCTTACTACTTCGTTTATTACAGAGCAGTGATTAGTGCCACTCTCATACATAGAGGCGTCAAGTGCCGTATTGCAGTGCGGCATTTAATGCCCACTATCATACATAGATGCGTCAAGTGCCTCATGATATTGTTGTTTTAGTGCCCTCTCAGACATAGAGGCGCTAAGTGCCTTATTACAGAGCGGTATTTTAATCCACTCTCATATATAGAGGCGTTATTTGCCTTATTACATAGCATTGTTTCAGTGCCCTCTAATACATAGAGGAGTTAAGTGCCCTATTACAGTGCGGCGTTGAGTGCCCCAGCTCACGCATAGAGGTGTCAAGTGTCTTATTACAGATCGGTATTTTAGTCCATCTGATACATAGAGGAACAGAACAGAACATATATTTTATTTAACTTGTACATACGTACGTAGAGGCGTCAAGTGCCTTGCTATAAGAGAGATTAAAATATATAATTCTGGTTCAGTAAGACTAAGTAATGAAAATTACATTTTTATTTAATTATATGAAAGCAGGTTTAAATTATTTAAAATGATACTGGATAATCGAATCGAGGAATCGATTTCAACGATCGATAACGTCTTCAAGATTGCCGTGTGTCCCTTTAAGTGCATTATTACTGAGGCCGCATAGCGCTCAATTACTCTTACACTTTTTGATTCACATATGCACTGAGGGCCTTCTTCAGCACGTGCACGACGCAGTGGCACGTAATAATAATCGCAAACATGGTGTCCCTCGCTGTATTCACTATTTCAGAGAATGCCCCCAAAGAAGATGAACACAAGGACATCCCGACGGTGAACAAAGAAAGCCAAATCAGTTTTACCTGCTAATTAAATAAGGGAAATTACAGAAAATGTCACTCAAAGAGTCACGGCCTCACCGTCCGAAATAGTTGAAAAGGCTCTGGTCTCTAAGGCAAAAACAACTGAAAATGTCATCATATATGAAAATTTTAACTCATTAGTCGGCAAAAATAACAGACGAGTCTTATTCTCACAAATCGTTTACAAGCGTATGTCCAGTCGACGCCATGACATCAGATAAGGTAAATCTAAGATAATGAGTTTGTAGATCCCCGTAACATTTTGTTTGATAAGTACGGCACTGACAAAACGTATGCATTTAAAAATTGACAATGTAAGGCATTTGCCACAACTCGTATGGTGCGTAAACCCACAAGGGCATGCAGGCATAACTGCCTATACTACAATACCTCCAATTTTTAGATAATGAATTCCTCAAAATACATATCGATATATAAAAATATTAAATATCAATTTCATTCATAATTGTATTATTTTAAGACCTCAACGTTCTCTGCAACTTTCCAAAGTTCAAGATAGTTTATACAGTCAGTTTTTAACGCATGCCACCACGTTAGATTATATCTAGTAAGAGCCGTGCCATCTTCCTGTCATTGAACTGAAATCCGCCCAACTTGGCATATTTGTTTCACTGGTACAAAAAAAGTACGAGAGATTGAATGACAGTTTATGTTTTATTGGTTATATGTATAATTCTACTTGTGACATGAGGAGGTTATGCTGCCCAGGAGTATAGAACTGATGGTGTTTTTTGGCCATTTTAGGAGTTCAATACCTTTCAGTATGTAATAATTATACATATATATAAACATTTGTTTAGGTCCAGAAATCAATTAATTAATATTTTAATCACTCTAAGTCCATATTTGACTATCCTAGCTCTGTGCCGGGTGCCTGTGTCTAAATGGGGATAATTAACAATATCAAAATTAAAATCATCTCTCTTGTCATAGATTTTGATAATTAATTTTTATTATAAACCTGTGTACCTGGCCTCTATACTCTCGAGCGACCTCTACACGTTCGATCCAATTGACTCTGAGGCTTTTATGGAGATTTGTATGTATTTAGTGATTCAGAGATGAATGGTCATTGCATATTTATGGACTTATAATACTCTCTAGTTCCAGGACTTAGGTATAGCATATAGGCCTGTATCCGTTCTGTTAGCCTATTAAAATCGTATTTCTTGTCTAGTACATGTTACAACCTTATACTCTAAAGCGGTTTTCACCTATACGGCTTCATCGGAGAGTTACAAACATAAAACCTAAAACATAAACGTACAGCAATACACTTTTGAAAAACGTTTTTGTTTTATGTTTGTAACTCTCCGATGAAAGAGTATAGGGGAAACCGGTTAAGAGTATTAAGTTGTAAAGCACTGTTGAACAAAAACTTTCCATACCATATTTACTTTGTATCTGTTGTTCATGCACCCTTTCTGGGTCCAGTGTGTTGAACGTTTTTTTCGTTCGATGTATGATTTTCTCTACCATATATACATGTACATATATATTACAACATTCTCGAAAATAACTGCTTGATATAATCAAACTGTGTGAGGCCACTACACTTACGAGCCAACTGACTATACGGGTTTTATTGAGAGTTTCGATGTCTTTAGTGATTCAAACTCAGATGGCCAATTCATGTTCATGGAGCCATAATCTTGTTTTCCAGGGGTAAGGTAAATCCCATTGAGATTGGAAAAGTAGCAGTCCGAGTACCACCATGCACCTGTATAGACGCTGGCACAATTTCTTCTACTATGGACATCTTGATCCCGATCTTACGTACTGAAGCTGTAACCGCTGTGGAGCGTAAATTTGTCAACTGTAATAAACATAGGTTACATCAGTGTATGGATTTGCCTTATTAATGTACAGTTACATTGGAAGCGAGATAGAGACGTGCCATATTTATTTTGTAATCCAAGAACTGTGGATATAATATAATTAAGGTAACCAACATACACTATATGGTATGTATTAAATTAATAAGAGCTGTGGATATTCTAATTTTAGAACCATGAACATACGTTCATTAGAATGTATACCTATAGGAGATGTAGGCAGTGTGTAGTTCTAGAAACACACATTCATTAGGACGTAACTGAGATATGTACATAGTATATCATTATGTAGTACTAGAAACAAACATCCATTAGGACGTAATTGAGATATGTACATAGTATATCATTATGTAGTACTAGAAACACACATCCATTAGGACGTAACTGAGATATGCAGATAGTATATAATTATGCATTACTAGAAACACACATTCATTAGGACGTAATTGAGATATGTACATAGTATATCATTATGTAGTACTAGAAACAAACATCCATTAGGACGTAATTGAGATATGTGGATAGTATATCATTATGTAGTACTAGAAACACACATCCATTAGGACGTAACTGAGATATGCAGATAGTATATAATTATGCATTTCTAGAAACACACATGCATTAGGATGTACCAAGGAGATGTAGGCAGTGTATAGTACAAAAACTCACATGCATTAGGACGTAACTAAGATATGTAGAGATTATATAACTTTGTATTTAATTTACTAGAAACAGACCTTCATTAGGATGTGCTTAGGGTATGTAGAAATATACACTTAGTATAGACTTAGCTTGAGACTGGACATGCTTTTTTACAGCTTTATGAGTGAACGGTCAGAGGATTTATCAGTAAAATGACATTAGTGATCCGAGGATTTATCAGTAACATGACATTAATTATCAATTCTAATGCCATGCTTATTAAGATTCCAGGTGTGGTGGATAGTATTTTTTATATTAGTCACAGACATACTTCCTATGCTTCACAGAGTTGTGGATAGTTAATACGTTTATTTTAGAAACGCACCAGACTTATTGTAAGTCCCAGCGTTGTGGATAGTATATATGTGAAACTAGGCACAGACTACACTGAGTATGATTCTGATTGTGTATAGTATAAACATGTTCGTATATGATACATGACGCAGACCAGACTCCGTATGCTTCTAAGAACTGTGAATATTATATACTATATGATACCAGACAAATAGCATAATTAGTATGCTTCTTATACATGTATTAGTGTTTTGGATATTATACAATTATGGACTTTTCAGCTGTTATACATGATGTGATATGCACCAAAAAAATCATTATTGACCGAGGCGATAGCCGAGGTCAATAATGATTTTTTGGTACATATCAACATCATGTATAACAGCTGAAAAGTCCATAACTGTTTTATTATATAACCCTCAATTTACAATTATATAAAACAGGTCAATATCAAAAAAACAATTATATAAAACAGGTCAATATCAAAAAAACAGGTCAATATCAAAAAAACAGGTCAATATCGCTAGATATTTTTTCTAAAAAATTACTTTTTAGCCAATGAAAACGCGTCTATTTATAGGTTATATAATAATATATATTAAATACTAGAAACTGAATACACATTAAGATTCTTGGTCCTGGAAAGTATATATTGGATGCCAGGCACATACCACACTTACGTTGTGGATAGCATATATTATAGTTTATACTAGGCACATACCATACTTAGTATGCGTCTTAAAGCTTTGGGAAGTATTAGTATAATATTTGATACAAGACACTGAACGTACTTATTACGCTTCTAAGAGACTGTATTTATGAGCAGTTGATAGTATATATTCTCTATTAAAATCTACGAAAGCATTTATCCTCCTCATTAAATATATTATAGAACCAAATGTTCGTATAAACGATCTGTATATGTTATATATACTCGTCTGTGCAACTTCAGAACGAGATACGTAACTCTGCATGGCTCAGACACACTTACATTTTATACTGCCAACTTAACTTGTATACTGCCAACTTAGCTTTTATACTGCCAACTTACCTTGTATACTGCCAACTTACCTTTTATATTGCCAACTTACCTTTTATACTGCCAACTTACCTTGTATACTACCAACTTATCTTTTATACTGCCAACTTACCTTTTATACTGTCAACTTACCTTATATACTGCCAACTTACCTTTTATACTGCCAACTTACTTTGTATACTGCCAGGTATGAAGCCAGTGGCATACAGTGTATAGTTGTCAGCTCCACCAACGCTGAAGTTTGTGTATGTCGCATAGCCTGCTCCAGCCGTTACTGATGTAACGTCGACACTCAGCTGATATTGTTTTTGTGTACTAATCAGGTGGAGCCATTTCAAACCTGTTTAAACGAAATAAAGTACAACGTAAAACGTGATAGCATACATGTGGTTTCGCAGCACATTTCTTAGTGAAAATTTGGTAAAACAGATAAATGTGAATTTAAACACAGTTTAGGTTTCATGCAGTGCGCATCGATTCTTAAAAGAACCGATACATTATCACAGGGGTTAAACGGTGTACACGCGTTACATGCATACAAACACAAAATAAACTTATATATATAGAGATACTTCACACCATCGTTCATGCTGTCATCTAACAAATACTCAATGTTGACTGGTTATTGGCGAGTTATTAACATTCCTATCAAACCATCTGACATCACCTACGTTAACCGTTAAGACGTTACGTTCTAGCAACACATTTACATAGGACGAAGCTGCATGTTTGTTTTCGATTGATGTTGCGAGCAGGGCATTAAATTTAATATGTTTATCTTATGTACAATCTCTCGAAATAGTGTGTATCATATACATAAAAATCCATGTCAGATAAAACAATATATAAAATTAAAATAAAATATTTTCAGCGGGTTTATATTGAGAGATCAAAACCAGCTGGTGCTTGGTACTTGAAACAGATCAAAACCTAGGGCCTACGGCCCTTGTTATAGATGATTTTCAAGTCCCACCCACCAGATATTGATCTGGAACAATATACACCTGGAAATTTTCTAAATTCATACTATCATCAAGAATGCAGATCTATACCTTATGTACATCGTCATTCAAACTGTCATCAAGAAAGGAGGAATTTTGATTTGTCCGTTGTTCATTCCGTCATTCATATTGTCATTAATAAAGGCGATGCAGGATTCGTTCCGTTTTTTATACCGTCATCGAGAAAGGAAATACATAAATCATTCCGCCATTCATACCGTTATCATGTAAGGAAAATATAATGCATTCATACCGTCGTAAAAAGAAAAACATAAATCATTCCGGCATTCATACCGTCATAAAAGGAATTCCGTCATTCATACCGTTATCAGGTAAGGAAAATATAATGCATTCCGTCATTCATACCGTGATCAGGTGAGGAACAGATAATGCATTCCATCATTCATACCGTCATCAAGATATGAAATACATAAATCAATCCGTCATTTATATCGTTATCAGGTAATGAGAAGGTAATTTGTTTTGGAGTCAAGTTAGTCCTAGGAACAACTTATTTGCGTTTGAAAAATGTGTACCAACCTAACCAGAATTCTCCCGGATATTTTCCAAAACCCGCCTCGTACTCGGAGAAATTTCGATAGAAATCTACGCTGCCATTGTACCTATACTGAAACACCTGGAACAGAAACAATATACCAGGATTAATTACATGACATCGTATCCATTTTAAGTCGAAGGACGATGTATATACTATGCCGTATTCAGTCTGGTGTTACCAGCTATATAACAAACATATACAGCATTGTGTATGTATCACTGTAGACGTACGCAATACTCTGATGTTACTACATACACAGTATGGTGTATCACAGCAGTCGTATTAGCTGCGTGAATCGTAGATCTTATGGTGTGTACTTACAATAGAGCTTCGAGTTTTTGAAGACATCAAGCAAAGCCTGCATTAACAACCACCGTATTTCATTAAACATAAAAATCACGCGTGCATGAATACAACTCACCAAAGAGAAGAATATCTCGTCGATATATGTATTTTTGTGTACTCCGTGTTCCAGCAGACACATTATTTCTTAAATGTTTACCATTTAAAATACCACGCGCTGTGCTTTCTGTATTTGGAAACTTAAACCCGCTCACAGCTGACACAAATCAACAACGTTAACGGGAAAGCGTCAGGTGTGTGAGTAGGGCGGGGTTAAGTTTCCAAATACAGAATGAGATGCCACACGAGGGCGAGCTTATTTCGAAAGGAAACAATGCAAATGACGAATATTAACAGTGTCCTTCGATCACAAACTATATCAGCGTTTATCCTTTATTTTCTGCATGCAGTTGTGGTATTTAAGGTTGGTTCTATTGAAATACGGTGTTTTTATGCAGGCATTGTGTGATGCCTTCCGAAATCTCTTCGGAAAAGTTTGTATGGGAGTCGGTACGGCGTCCTGCTGATAATTAAAGAACAAGGAATCATGGATCTATGGTAGGTACATACCACCAAAAGAGCCATGATTATCACTTCTACAGTCGTATACAACATAATCTGTTGCTACTAGCTATATAAAAACATTACCAGTATGGTGTATCACAGCAGACGTATATATCACACTGTTGTTACTAGCAATATAACAAACATACCCAATTTGGAGTATCACAGCAGTCGTATATACCATACTCTGTTGTTACTAAGTATATTACAAATATACCCAGTATGGTGTATCACAGCAGTCGTATATATCATAATCTGTTGTTACTAGCTATATAGCAACACATCCAGCATGGTGTATCACAGCAGACGTATATACCATACTCTGTTGTTACTAGCTATATAACATACATACCCAGTATGGTGTATCACAGCAGTCGTATATACCATACTCTGTTGTTACTAGCTATATAACAAACATAAACAGCATGATCACTGCAGACGTATATACCATACTCTGTTGTTACTAGCTATATAACATACATACCCAGCATGGTGTATCACAGCAGTCGTATATACCATACTCTGTTGTTACTAGCTATATAACATACATACCCAGTATGATGTATCACAGCAGACGTATATACAATACTCTGTTGCTACTAGCAATATAACAAACATACCCAGTATGGTGTATCACAGCAGACGTATAATGTTATACAATACTCTGTTGTTACTAGCTATATAACAAACATACCCAATATGGTGTATCACTGCAGACGTATATACCATACTCTATTGTTACTAGCTATATAACATACATACCCAGTATGGTGTATCCCAGCAGACGTATATACAATACTCTGTTGCTACTAGCTATATAAAAAACATACCCAGCATGGTGTATCACAGCAGTCGTATATACCATACTCTGTTGTTACTAGCTATATAACATACATACCCAGTATGGTGTATCACAGCAGACGTATATACAATACGCTGTTGCTACTAGCAATACAACAAACATACCCAGTATAGTGTATCACAGCAGACGTGTATACAATACTCTGTTGTTACTAGCTATATAACATACATACACAGTATGGTGTATCACTGCAGACGTATATACCATACTCTGTTGTTACTAGCTTTATAACATACATACCCAGCATGGTGTATCACATCAGTCGTATATACAATACTCTGTTATTACTAGCTATATAACAATCATACCCAGCATGGTGTATCACTGCAGACGTATATATAATACTTCGTTGTTACTAGCTATATAACATACATACCTAGAATGGTGTATCACAGCAGACGTATATACAATACACTGTTGTTACTAGCTATATAACAAACATACCCAGCTTGGTGTATCACAGCAGTCTATATACAATACTGTGTTGTTACTAGCTGTATAACAATCATACCCAGCATGGTGTATCACTGCAGACGTATATATAATACTCCGTTGTTACTAGCTATATAACATTCATACCCAGAATGGTGTATCACAGCAGACGTATACACAATACTCTGTTGTTACTAGCTATATAACAAACATACCCAGCTTGGTGTATCACAGCAGACTATATACAATACTCTGTTGTTACTAGCTATATAACAAACATACCCAGTATGGTGTATCATAGCAGTCATATATACAATAATCTGGTGTTATTAGCTATATAACAACACACCCAGTATGCTGTCTTACTGCAAACAGATATGCCGTACTCATTATTTTGTTACTGGCTCATAACAGCAGACTAAGTATGGTGTATAACTGATCAAAATTCCTAAATACCCGCCTTAGAATATGTCAATACTATTCTCACTGTTTTGTGTATTACACGCTTGATTAGAGATTCGGATAAACTGCAAAATATTGCAGTCTCTGAATCTGCTGTGATTGCATGAACATATTTTAAAGCTTTTAAGTCGATGTGTTTTCTTAGAAATAAGTTAGTTACAACACTTATACAACTGGGTATAAAGGATTTTGTTAATTACTTCGAATTAGTGCAGCTTTCGATGTTCCTAATTCTAAAATATACCAGCTAATATTATTTTGATATTTTACTAGCATTACCACTACAAATGTGTTTGCAAAAGACATTTTCGAACTATTTAATGATAACAATGAATTACTTATACTTGAATGTATTTAGGATTATCCATGTTTCATTTTCTAATAGGCGGAGAATCTGCAATACATTGGACAAATGCTTATTTTTTTTTTAAATATTATTTCATACCAACTTTTAGAAGTTTATATATTTAAACGCACTTTGTTTCAAATTATGTGTTTTATCAGCAATATAAAGGGAGGGTAACTCTCAAAAGGTGTAACAATTTAAACAAAAAATAAATGTTTTATCAACTATGGGCCAAAACAAAATACTTATCACACAACTATTCTAAAATATATTTAAAATTAAAAAAAAAGTGAATAATTAGGATTTTTGTTCCGTATATATCATATATACCATACTTCCTCTGTAACTGTCTCTATGACAACATACCTAGTATGGTTTATCACTGCTGCCATATATATTCCATATATATTCCATACGCAGTATATTGTAACTTTCGATCTTGTTGATCTTAGTCGATCTGGTTGTTATAAAGGTAGAAGAGGTTTCATTTACCAATTCGCTGATTAAGCTGACCGCATTAAGAAGATCTCATACAATATCATTATAGGAAACACATGTTTCGTAAAGCAGATCATATCCAACGATGTCACTTGCACAGAAAACGTGTTTTCCTAGATTATTTAAAACTAGATCTTAAAAAATAAGGATATATCAAGCTCATACGCTTACTGGGTCTAGTGTGATTTTGTCGTTCCCGCATGTTTAGTCCACTTTGCTGCGTTACAAATTACACATATACTGATGACGTCACATTACAATTGTATATATGTAGGATAGTGTAGTAAGGCTTTAATATGCACGGCTAGTATTTATACGCGAACACCTCTTGGATATGAAGGACATTTTGCTACACTAAAATATAATACATAATTAAAATTGCTTAACTGCACCTTTCCGAAGTTAATTTAAATATGACTGAATGCTTGCATAAAACTAATGCCAAATGTATTAAGCTCTAACACATAATCAGGAAAGAGAACTTGAATTGATAGAAGCATTGGGGGATGTAGCAAGGTATAGCGTTATAGCTTCTAAAGGCATATTAATATGTAATGTAAATGTAACTGCATTTAACTAACCGTCCACCCTCCTCCATCCTCCATCATATCACAGAAAACTTCTACGGGTTTCCAGTGTCCATTGTCATCTATATAAATGGTGTAAAGACCATTCACCCGACCTACGCCTTTGTCAAGCACGTCTTTACAGTCTTGCACCAAGTCTGCTCGAGTCAGATAAAACAATATATCAGTAACATATAAATCCTGCTCAAATGTATGAATAGTTCAGTCCATTTGTGATCTGATCAATGATGATATTGGCTTTTTTCTCCGTCTGAAGCACTTCCTTTTCCTATCAATGACAGAGGAACATGAGATGGGCTTGTAATTTTAGACATCCCTGTTGTCCCATAGTAACGTATCGTTGTTTTTGCTACTTGTTACATATACTGAAGCGAAAAAGAAATGCAACTCGGGAATTTCCGCTATATAATGCATGTACAATATGCTGCTGTTAATCGAAAGGTACATGGCTACGTAAGACCTTTCCTTTCGGAAAAAACCCCCCACATAACACAGCAAATAGTATTCCTTCAAAGTTTCATTATTGAAGTAGTACGCGTTTGGCTCAAGCATGTGAGCAAACTTAGGATGCAAAATTTTGCCAAAACTCTTTACGTTAAATAAAGTACTAAATTGGCTAGTTTTTCAGAGAGGAACTTCAACATTTATGGATTTCTTGGTTACATAGTGTACTGTGATTAAAACATCTACAACATCACAGTTGTGTCCTTTCTTTAACTAACTGCAACTTTTTTTTACAAAACATCTTGGGATTTCTTTGGAATAATATATGGAATTAAGTGTGCAGTATATACAATATATAGCGGAAATTCCCGAGTTGCGTTTCTTTTCGCTTCAGTATACATCGAAAAAAATAGACTTTTATTATAAAGACCATATCTGTATTTACTTATTATGATCGTCTATATGTCCTTTAACTGCATCGGATTTAACATATTTATATTTTGTAAGTGATTAACAGCTCCAGCATAAGTTTACTCTGTAAGCTTTTTATGAAACGTGTCCTTTAGTTTGTCATTGTGCTCTTGCTTGTGTATTAGTTATTCCATTTTATTTACTCTTACATTTTATAGCTTCCGATCTTTAGAGATCGCTGAGCCCTGTATTTACAGATAACGGTGGTACATTCTCAATACTTTTGGTTTCTGATTTGAATTTCGAATAGGTGGTTCCACTACTCCAGCCTTTAAAGGTTCTGAGTATTGTTTAATCACCCTAAGGATATGTTGCCTGCTTTTTAATTTAGTCCTTTGACTGTTACCTGTGATACGCAGGCTTCTTATTATCTGCTCCGAGCTAAATTCCATTTTGTTTATTTCGCCCATTGTTTTCTCGTTTAGGGCAAATCGTTTTGTTAGAAACTGGGACCATACGCCGCTGGCCATGGAATGATGTGAAAACACCTCATTCAAGTTTCCATATTCACCGTCATATGCATACCATCTTCGGAATGGCTCAAAATTATGTACTATGGGCATTTTAAATATTGGGTTCTGTAAAACACAGTGCTAGAGGGGCGTGAACGATAACAAGCACTTTTCACTACCGTTCATGAACAGTCTCGATCAAACCGATACTGCAATATTTTTGTATTTATCGTGTTCGACGATTTCCAGATTTCTCCTTTCATACTTTTGTTTACTACACTATTATGTTAACCATATACATTATGTTAATAATGGGTTCAAAAGCTCCTCAGGGTTTTTGTTTGTATTGTTATATGTGTCTTGCGGGCTTAAAATAAAACGTATGCTATCTTATCTATCTCATGTTATCTTATAGTTAATTTCTGAAAGTTGCATCTTATCAAAATCAATACTGAATACTAATATGGTATTGGATTCGTTTCATTGTCGAATGTTAACGCTACACGGTCCGTTTAGCAACAGTTCGTTAATTTGAGTGTTAATTCTTTTTAAAAAAGGAATTGATTAAAAAACTATATATATACTTCATCATTAACGGTCTTGACACTGTTAAGCATGTGATGTATACATAAGTGTACGTGTAAATTGCACGGATTTCTCTTTGTCAGAGCTAATAATGTATCTGAGTAAGTGCTATACAGTGGTTTTATAGTAGCACAACTGTAACGTTTACAGTCTCAGAATAGATGTAATTTTAATAGTTTCAAACATATTGATGTGTTACATATAATAGCCCCTGGGAAGGGTTATTTGTGTTCAGGTTTAGTACCATTAACAAATGATACATGCAGAGCATCATAACTGCAGCATTTACAGTTTGTTAATCATTTCTCTGTATATTTTTATATAGCCATGGGGCTTGGTCCGTGGTGACGGCAATGTCACGTACATATCGGAACTCAAACATAAGTCTAAACGTCGAACAAGAAATATAGCATTCAGGGAACCAGTCAACCAAAATATTGAAAGAACAACAGTTGCAAGGATACATAGAAACAATGTATGCAACATCACATATATAAAAGTATTGACAATAGGGGTACCGTCTTGGAACGGTTAGTGGCACAATTACAGCTGGTGTTTAACCAGGTTCTAGGGTGCACCTAGACTGGCATCAGTCCTTAATGTTATAACCTTTTAACTATTATTATAGAATTTCCTTATCACTGAAAGGGGCAAATCTCTGACCACCTAGATGGTAAAAATATGAACCCGTGATATTCAAGCTGAAATTAACAGAATTTTGAAATGGAAACTACTATTGCATGTCTTTCCAGTATGAAAATCCGCTTTAACCTCTCAGTTCACATTACAACAAAACATCTGGCAAATTATAGTCCTGGCCCAGTATTCATGAAGCAACTTAAGTGGAAAATATTACTTAAGTCAAGATTTAAGATTTTATCATATTTTTAAATATCCTTATTAACCTCTCAGGTTCACTACAAACCATATCCTCAGAACTTTAGCCAGCCCTGAAATAGAACCGAGGCGTTTTAGTGCATGTCCCTGACATTATTTCAGTTTTAAGCAAGACATTTGTGTCAATTCTTGATAATGAGTATTTAACGATAAGTGTAAAACATGTACACTTCTCAAAACTGCTAACTACACCGCTACGTTTTGGGTTATATATATCGATGGGTTGAATGTTTTTCAATAAAATAAAAAGGAAATACCAATTCAATCATTTTTACATCATTTCATTTTATTTTTTTCATGGGCAATGCTAGAACTAAACCACAATAAGCAATTACAAACGACCCATGTAAACACTTAAGTCACACTTTTCATTTCTTGTTCATAAAAGTGTGACTTTAGTGTTTACATGGGTCGTTTGTAATTGCTTATTGTGGTTTAGTTCTAGCATTGCCCATGAAAAAAATAAAATGAAATGATGTAAAAATGATTGAATTGGTATTTCCTTTTTATTTTATTGAAAAACATTCAACCCATCGATATATATAACCCAAAACGTGAGCGGTGTAGTTAGCAGTTTTGAGAAGTGTATATTCCCAACATTCTAACGATGCAAATGCCACGGTGTGCGTCAGCGTAACTTTGGCCTAAGTACTCCGTGTTTACATTAATATACTTTGTTTTAGTGGGAAGCTTTATTTAGATTGAGGGAGCAACCGATTTTACCTGTGGTGCATGTTATACCGGTCCATCCTGGGGTGCATGTGCACGTGTACCTGTTATGAGTAGTATAGATAGTGAGGGTACCAGCGCAGTTTTTTTTTCAAAATAAACATGAAAATCACTAAAATATGTAATGGGGGACTCTATCATAATTTGATAAAAAAGAGACGTTTTTTAAAAAAAAAAATGGAAGGGGGGACCCTACCCGATTTTCTCATTTGTAATACAGACGTTCTGAAGAAAAAAGTGGGGACCCTACCCGATTTTCTCATTTGTAATACTAGGATCTAAATCTAAGTCACATTTGAATCCTACCCTTGCATATTGAAGCAGTTTTTTCATACTTTTTTGAAAAAACTATACTGTTACCCTCACTATCTATACTACTCAATCATAAACAACCCGCCAAAAAAGTATTTTGCCGTCAAACAAAGTCTGACGGAACAAGATAGTCGTCATCACGATCCAAAACGGCATCAACTCCGGGTCTAGTCTCGGCAGTTAAACAAAATCAGAAGGAGCAAAGCAATCATCCTCATCATCACTCAAAATGGGGTTTTGGTAATGGTTGTGGAGCCACCATGTTGAAATATTACCCAGTCAGAGATATCACAGAATCAGGAATACTGAAAAGCATCAAATCAAGAATACTGAGATATCACAGAATCAAGAATACTGGGATATCACAGAATCAAGAATAATGAGATAATGAGATATCATCAAATCAAGAATACTGAGATATCACAGAATCAAGAATACTGGGATATCACAGAATCAAGAATAATGAGATAATGAGATATCATCAAATCAAGAATACTGGAAAAGCATCAAATCAAGAATACGAAGATATCACAGAATCAAGAATACTGAGATATCATCAAATCAAGAATACTGATATATCACAGTATCAAGAATACTGGGATATCACAGAATCAAGAATACTGAGATATCACAGAATCAAGAATACTGGAAAAGCATCAAATTAAAAATACTAAGATATCACAGAATCAAGAATACTGAACTTGCAGCTAACCAGAGATACTCAAACAGCATCAAATCAAGAATACTGAGACATCACAGAATCAAGAATACTGAAACAGAATCAAATCAAGAATACTGAGACATCACAGAATCAAGAATACTAAAACAGCATCAAATCAAGCATTCTGAGATATCACAGAATCATAAATACTGGGATATCACAACATCAATAATACTGAGATATTATCAAATCAAGAATACTAGAAAAGCAACAAATCAAGAATCCTGAGATATCACAGAATCAAGAATACTGAGATATCATCAAATCAAGAATCCCGAGATATCACAGAATCAAGAATACTGAGGTATCATAGAATCAGGCATGCTGAGATATCACAGAATCAAGAATACCAGAACAGCACCAAATCAAGCATACTGAGATATCACAGAATATAGAATACTGAAACAGCATGGAATCAAGAATACTGATATATCACAGAATCAAGAATACTGAAACAGCATCAAATCAAAAATACTGAAACAGCAGCAAATCAAGAATACTGAGATATCATCAAATCAAGAATACTGAATAGTAGCAAATCAGAGATATTGATAAATCATTAAATCAAGAATACTGAGATAGTAGCAAATCACGAATACTGAAATAGTAGCAAATCAGAGATCTCGATATATCATCAAATCATGAATACTGAAATAACAGCAAATCAAGAATACTGAGATATCATCAAATCAGAGATATTGAGATATAACGGAATAAATATCATAGAATCAAGAATACTGGAACATCATCAAATCAAGAATACTGATATATCACAGAATCAAGAATACTGAAATAGCATCGAATCAAGACTATTGACATAGCATCGAATCAAGAATACAGAGATATCATAGAATCAAGCATGCTGATATATCATAGAATCAAGAATACTGGAACATCATCAAATGAAGAATACTCAGATATCACAGAATCAAGAATATCGGAACAGCATCAAATCCAGAATACTGAGATAGCAGCAAATCAGTAATTTTGAGATCAGAGATATTGAGAAATCATCAAATCAAGAATACTGAAACAGCATCAAATCAAGAATACTGAAACAGTATCGAATCAAGAATATTGAAATAGCAGCAAATCAGAGATATTGAGATATCATCAAATCAAGAATACTGAACTTGCAGCAAACCAGAGAAATATTGAGGCATCATCAAATCCAGAATACTGAGATAGCAGCAAATCAGTAATTTAGAGATCAGAGATATTGAGAAATCATCAAATAAAGAATACTGAAACAGAATCAAATCAAGAATACTGAAACAGTATCGAATCAAGAATATTGAAATAGCAGCAAATCAGAGATATTGAGATATCATCAAATCAAGAATACTGAACTTGCAGCAAACCAGAGAAATATTGAGGCATCATCAAATCAAGAATACTGAGATATCATCAAATCAGAGATCTCGAGATATCATCAAATCGTGAATACTGAAATAGCAGCAAATCATGAATACTGAGATATCATCAAATCAAGAATACTGAGATAGCAGCAAATCTGAGATAAATCAGAGATATTGAGATAGCAGCAAATCATGAATACTGAAATAGCAGCAAATCAAGAATATCACAGAATCAAGAATACTGAAACAGCATCAAATCAAGAATATTGAAATAGCAGCAAATCAAGAATACTGGGATATCATCCAATCAAGAATACTGAAATAGCAGCAAATCAAGAATACTGAGATATCACAGAATCAAGAATACTGAGATATCACAGAATCAAGAATACTGAGATATCATCAAATCAAGAATACTGAAATAGCAGCAAATCAAGAATACTGAGATATCACAGAATCAATAATACTGAGATATCACAGAATCAAGAATACTGAGATATCATAGAATCAAGAATACTGAAACTGCAGCAAATCAAGAATACTGAGATATCATCAAATCAGAAATATTGAGATAGCAGCAAATCTGAGATAAATCAGAGATATTGAGATAGCAGCAAATCATGAATACTGAAATAGCAGCAAATCAAGAATATCAACGAATCAAGAATACAGAAACAGCATCAAATCAAGAATACCGGGACATCACAGAATCAAGAATACTGAAACAGCATTGAATCAAGAATACTGAGATATCACAGAATCAAGAACACTGGAACAGGATCAAATCAAGAATACTGAGATATCACAGACACAGAATCAAGAATACTGAGATACCACATAATCAAGAATATTGAGATATCATCAAATCAAGAATACTGAACTTGCATCAAATCAAGAATACCGAGACATCACAGAATCAAGTATACTGAAACAGCATCGAATCAGGAATACTGAGATATCACAGAATCAAGAATACTACTGAGATATCATCAAATCAAGAATACTGAACTTGCAGCAAACCAGAGATACTGAGATATCACAGAATCAAGAATACTGAGATATCACAGAATCAGGAATTCTGAGATATCACCAAATCAAGAATACTGAACTTGCATCAAATCAAGAATACTGAGACATCACAGAATCAAGAATACCGAAACAGCATCGAATCAGGAATACTGAGATATCACCAAATCAAGAATACTGAACTTGCATCAAATCAAGAATACTGAGATATCATAGAATCAAGAATCAAGAATACTGAGATATCATAGAATCAAGAATATTGAGATATCATCAAATCAAGAATACTGAACTTGCAGCAAACCAGAGAAATATTGAGGCATCATCAAATCCAGAATACTGAGATAGCAGCAAATCAGTAATTTAGAGATCAGAGATATTGAGAAATCATCAAATCAAGAATACTGAAACAGCATCAAATCAAGAATACTGAAACAGTATCGAATCAAGAATATTGAAATAGCAGCAAATCAGAGATATTGAGATATCATCAAATCAAGAATACTGAACTTGCAGCAAACCAGAGAAATATTGAGGCATCATCAAATCAAGAATACTGAGATATCATCAAATCAGAGATCTCGAGATATCATCAAATCGTGAATACTGAAATAGCAGCAAATCATGAATACTGAGATATCATCAAATCAAGAATACTGAGATAGCAGCAAATCTGAGATAAATCAGAGATATTGAGATAGCAGCAAATCATGAATACTGAAATAGCAGCAAATCAAGAATATCACAGAATCAAGAATACTGAAACAGCATCAAATCAAGAATATTGAAATAGCACAGAATCAAGAATACTGGGATATCATCCAATCAAGAATACTGAAATAGCAGCAAATCAAGAATACTGAGATATCACAGAATCAAGAATACTGAGATATCACAGAATCAAGAATACTGAGATATCATCAAATCAAGAATACTGAAACAGCATCAAATCAAGAATACTGAAACAGTATCGAATCAAGAATATTGAAATAGCAGCAAATCAGAGATATTGAGATATCATCAAATCAAGAATACTGAACTTGCAGCAAACCAGAGAAATATTGAGGCATCATCAAATCAAGAATACTGAAATATCATCAAATCAGAGATCTCGAGATATCATCAAATCGTGAATACTGAAATAGCAGCAAATCATGAATACTGAGATATCATCAAATCAAGAATACTGAGATAGCAGCAAATCTGAGATAAATCAGAGATATTGAGATAGCAGCAAATCATGAATACTGAAATAGCAGCAAATCAAGAATATCACAGAATCAAGAATACTGAAACAGCATCAAATCAAGAATATTGAAATAGCACAGAATCAAGAATACTGGGATATCATCCAATCAAGAATACTGAAATAGCAGCAAATCAAGAATACTGAGATATCACAGAATCAAGAATACTGAGATATCACAGAATCAAGAATACTGAGATATCATCAAATCAAGAATACTGAAATAGCAGCAAATCAAGAATACTGATATATCACAGAATCAATAATACTGAGATATCACAGAATCAAGAATACTGAGATATCATAGAATCAAGAATACTGAAACTGCAGCAAATCAAGAATACTGAGATATCATCAAATCAGAAATATTGAGATAGGAGCAAATCTGAGATAAATCAGAGATATTGAGATAGCAGCAAATCATGAATACTGAAATAGCAGCAAATCAAGAATATCAACGAATCAAGAATACAGAAACAGCATCAAATCAAGAATACCGGGACATCACAGAATCAAGAATACTGAAACAGCATCGAATCAAGAATACTGAGATATCACAGAATCAAGAACACTGGAACAGGATCAAATCAAGAATACTGAGATATCACAGACACAGAATCAAGAATACTGAGATACCAAATAATCAAGAATATTGAGATATCATCAAATCAAGAATACTGAACTTGCATCAAATCAAGAATACCGAGACATCACAGAATCAAGTATACTGAAACAGCATCGAATCAGGAATACTGAGATATCACAGAATCAAGAATACTACTGAGATATCATCAAATCAAGAATACTGAACTTGCAGCAAACCAGAGATACTGAGATATCACAGAATCAAGAATACTGAGATATCACAGAATCAGGAATTCTGAGATATCACCAAATCAAGAATACTGAACTTGCATCAAATCAAGAATACTGAGACATCACAGAATCAAGAATACCGAAACAGCATCGAATCAGGAATACGGAGATATCACCAAATCAAGAATACTGAACTTGCATCAAATCAAGAATACTGAGACATCACAGAATCAAGAATACCGAAACAGCATCGAATCAGGAATACTGAGATATCACAGAATCAAGAATACTGAGATATCACAGAATCAAGAATACTGAGATATCACAGAATCAAGAATACTGTGATATCACCAAATCAAGAAATACTGAGATATCACAGAAACCAAGAATACTATGATATCACAGAATCAAGAATACTGAGATATCATCAAATCAAGAATACTGAACTTGCAGCAAACCAGAGATATTGAGATATCATCAAACCAGAGATATTGAGATATCATCAGATCAGGAATACTGAGATATCACCAAATCAAGAATACTGAAATTGCATCAAATCAAGAATACTGAGATATCACAGAATCAAGAATACTGAAACAGCATCGAATCAAGCATGCTGAGATATCACAGAATCAAAAATACTGAAACAACAGCAAATCAAGAATACTGAGATATCATCAAATCAGAGATACTGAGATAGCATTGAATCAGAGATATTGAGAAATCATCAAATCAAGAATACTGAGATAGTAGCAAATCATGAATACTGAAATAGTAGCAAATCAGAGATCTCGATATATCATTAAATCATGAATACTGAAATAGCAGCAAACCAGAGATATCATCAAATCAGAGATATTGAGATAACACGGAATCCATCACAGAATCAAGACTACTGAAATAGCATCGAATCAAGACTATTGAAATAGCATCGAATCAAGAATACTGAGACATCATAGAATCAAGCAGGCTGAGATATTACAGAATCAAGAAAACTGAAACAGCATCAAATCAAGAATACTGAGATATCATAGAATCAAGAATCAAGAATACTGAGATATCATAGAATCAAGAATATTGAGATATCATCAAATCAAGAATACTGAACTTGCAGCAAACCAGAGAAATATTGAGGCATCATCAAATCCAGAATACTGAGATAGCAGCAAATCAGTAATTTAGAGATCAGAGATATTGAGAAATCATCAAATCAAGAATACTGAAACAGCATCAAATCAAGAATACTGAAACAGTATCGAATCAAGAATATTGAAATAGCAGCAAATCAGAGATATTGAGATATCATCAAATCAAGAATACTGAACTTGCAGCAAACCAGAGAAATATTGAGGCATCATCAAATCAAGAATACTGAGATATCATCAAATCAGAGATCTCGAGATATCATCAAATCGTGAATACTGAAATAGCAGCAAATCATGAATACTGAGATATCATCAAATCAAGAATACTGAGATAGCAGCAAATCTGAGATAAATCAGAGATATTGAGATAGCAGCAAATCATGAATACTGAAATAGCAGCAAATCAAGAATATCACAGAATCAAGAATACTGAAACAGCATCAAATCAAGAATATTGAAATAGCACAGAATCAAGAATACTGGGATATCATCCAATCAAGAATACTGAAATAGCAGCAAATCAAGAATACTGAGATATCACAGAATCAAGAATACTGAGATATCACAGACACAGAATCAAGAATACTGAGATATCATCAAATCAAGAATACTGAAATAGCAGCAAATCAAGAATACTGAGATATCACAGAATCAATAATACTGAGATATCACAGAATCAAGAATACTGAGATATCATAGAATCAAGAATACTGAAACTGCAGCAAATCAAGAATACTGAGATATCATCAAATCAGAAATATTGAGATAGCAGCAAATCTGAGATAAATCAGAGATATTGAGATAGCAGCAAATCATGAATACTGAAATAGCAGCAAATCAAGAATATCAACGAATCAAGAATACAGAAACAGCATCAAATCAAGAATACCGGGACATCACAGAATCAAGAATACTGAAACAGCATCGAATCAAGAATACTGAGATATCACAGAATCAAGAACACTGGAACAGGATCAAATCAAGAATACTGAGATATCACAGACACAGAATCAAGAATACTGAGATACCACATAATCAAGAATATTGAGATATCATCAAATCAAGAATACTGAACTTGCATCAAATCAAGAATACCGAGACATCACAGAATCAAGTATACTGAAACAGCATCGAATCAGGAATACTGAGATATCACAGAATCAAGAATACTACTGAGATATCATCAAATCAAGAATACTGAACTTGCAGCAAACCAGAGATACTGAGATATCACAGAATCAAGAATACTGAGATATCACAGAATCAGGAATTCTGAGATATCACCAAATCAAGAATACTGAACTTGCATCAAATCAAGAATACTGAGACATCACAGAATCAAGAATACCGAAACAGCATCGAATCAGGAATACTGAGATATCACCAAATCAAGAATACTGAACTTGCATCAAATCAAGAATACTGAGACATCACAGAATCAAGAATACCGAAACAGCATCGAATCAGGAATACTGAGATATCACAGAATCAAGAATACTGAGATATCACAGAATCAAGAATACTGAGATATCACAGAATCAAGAATACTGTGATATCACCAAATCAAGAAATACTGAGATATCACAGAATCAAGAATACTATGATATCACAGAATCAAGAATACTGAGATATCATCAAATCAAGAATACTGAACTTGCAGCAAACCAGAGATATTGAGATATCATCAAACCAGAGATATTGAGATATCATCAGATCAGGAATACTGAGATATCACCAAATCAAGAATACTGAAATTGCATCAAATCAAGAATACTGAGATATCACAGAATCAAGAATACTGAAACAGCATCGAATCAAGCATGCTGAGATATCACAGAATCAAAAATACTGAAACAACAGCAAATCAAGAATACTGAGATATCATCAAATCACAGATATTGAGATAGCATTGAATCAGAGATATTGAGAAATCACCAAATCAAGAATACTGAGATAGTAGCAAATCATGAATACTGAAATAGTAGCAAATCAGAGATCTCGATATATCATTAAATCATGAATACTGAAATAGCAGCAAACCAGAGATATCATCAAATCAGAGATATTGAGATAACACGGAATCCATCACAGAATCAAGACTACTGAAATAGCATCGAATCAAGACTATTGAAATAGCATCGAATCAAGAATACTGAGACATCATAGAATCAAGCAGGCTGAGATATTACAGAATCAAGAAAACTGAAACAGCATCAAATCAAGAATACTGAGATATCATAGAATCAAGAATCAAGAATACTGAGATATCATAGAATCAAGAATATTGAGATATCATCAAATCAAGAATACTGAACTTGCAGCAAACCAGAGAAATATTGAGGCATCATCAAATCCAGAATACTGAGATAGCAGCAAATCAGTAATTTAGAGATCAGAGATATTGAGAAATCATCAAATCAAGAATACTGAAACAGCATCAAATCAAGAATACTGAAACAGTATCGAATCAAGAATATTGAAATAGCAGCAAATCAGAGATATTGAGATATCATCAAATCAAGAATACTGAACTTGCAGCAAACCAGAGAAATATTGAGGCATCATCAAATCAAGAATACTGAGATATCATCAAATCAGAGATCTCGAGATATCATCAAATCGTGAATACTGAGATATCATCAAATCAAGAATACTGAGATAGCAGCAAATCTGAGATAAATCAGAGATATTGAGATAGCAGCAAATCATGAATACTGAAATAGCAGCAAATCAAGAATATCACAGAATCAAGAATACTGAAACAGCATCAAATCAAGAATATTGAAATAGCACAGAATCAAGAATACTGGGATATCATCAAATCAAGAATACTGAAATAGCAGCAAATCAAGAATACTGAGATATCACAGAATCAAGAATACTGAGATATCACAGAATCAAGAATACTGAGATATCATCAAATCAAGAATACTGAAATAGCAGCAAATCAAGAATACTGAGATATCACAGAATCAATAATACTGAGATATCACAGAATCAAGAATACTGAGATATCATAGAATCAAGAATACTGAAACTGCAGCAAATCAAGAATACTGAGATATCATCAAATCAGAAATATTGAGATAGCAGCAAATCTGAGATAAATCAGAGATATTGAGATAGCAGCAAATCATGAATACTGAAATAGCAGCAAATCAAAAATATCACAGAATCAAGAATACAGAAACAGCATCAAATCAAGAATACCGGGACATCACAGAATCAAGAATACTGAAACAGCATCGAATCAAGAATACTGAGATATCACAGAATCAAGAACACTGGAACAGGATCAAATCAAGAATACTGAGATATCACAGACACAGAATCAAGAATACTGAGATACCACATAATCAAGAATATTGAGATATCATCAAATCAAGAATACTGAACTTGCATCAAATCAAGAATACCGAGACATCACAGAATCAAGTATACTGAAACAGCATCGAATCAGGAATACTGAGATATCATCAAATCCAGAATACTACTGAGATATCATCAAATCAAGAATACTGAACTTGCAGCAAACCAGAGATACTTAGATATCACAGAATCAAGAATACTGAGATATCACAGAATCAGGAATTCTGAGATATCACCAAATCAAGAATACTGAACTTGCATCAAATCAAGAATACTGAGACATCACAGAATCAAGAATACCGAAACAGCATCGAATCAGGAATTCTGAGATATCACCAAATCAAGAATACTGAACTTGCATCAAATCAAGAATACTGAGACATCACAGAATCAAGAATACCGAAACAGCATCGAATCAGGAATACTGAGATATCACCAAATCAAGAATACTGAACTTGCATCAAATCAAGAATACTGAGACATCACAGAATCAAGAATACCGAAACAGCATCGAATCAGGAATACTGAGATATTACAGAATCAAGAATACTGAGATATCACAGAATCAAGAATACTGAGATATCACAGAATCAAGAATACTGTGATATCACCAAATCAAGAAATACTGAGATATCACAGAATCAAGAATACTATGATATCACAGAATCAAGAATACTGAGATATCATCAAATCAAGAATACTGAACTTGCAGCAAACCAGAGATATTGAGATATCATCAAACCAGAGATATTGTCAAACCAGAGATATTGAGATATCATCAGATCAGGAATACTGAGATATCACCAAATCAAGAATACTGAAATTGCATCAAATCAAGAATACTGAGATATCACAGAATCAAGAATACTGAAACAGCATCGAATCAAGCATGCTGAGATATCACAGAATCAAAAATACTGAAACAACAGCAAATCAGGAATACTGAGATATCATCAAATCAGAGATACTGAGATAGCATTGAATCAGAGATATTGAGAAATCATCAAATCAAGAATACTGAGATAGTAGCAAATCATGAATACTGAAATAGTAGCAAATCAGAGATCTCGATATATCATTAAATCATGAATACTGAAATAGCAGCAAACCAGAGATATCATCAAATCAGAGATATTGAGATAACACGGAATCCATCACAGAATCAAGACTACTGAAATAGCATCGAATCAAGACTATTGAAATAGCATCGAATCAAGAATACTGAGACATCATAGAATCAAGCAGGCTGAGATATTACAGAATCAAGAAAACTGAAACAGCATCAAATCAAGAATACTAAGATATCATAGAATCAAGAATCAAGAATACTGAGATATCATAGAATCAAGAATATTGAGATATCACAGAATCGAGAATACTGGAACATCAAATCAGAATACTGAGGCAGCAAATCAGAAATACTGAGAGAGCAGCAAATCAGAGATATTGAGATATCATCAAATCAGAGATCTCGAGATATCATCAAATCAAAGATCCCGAGGTATCATCAAATCAGAAATATTGAGATATCATCAAATCAAGAATACTGAGATATCATTAAATCAGAGATATTGGGATATCATCAAATCAGAAATATTGAGATAGGAGCAAATCAGAGATATTGAGATATCATCAAATCAGAGATTCAGAAATATTGAGATATCATCAAATCAGAGATATTGGGATATCATCAAATCAGAAATATTGAGATAGCAGCAAATCGAGAATACTGAGATATCATAAAATCAGAGATCTCGAGATATCATCAAATCAGAGATCTCGAGATATCATCAAATCAGAGATATCGAGATATCATCAAATCAGAAATATTGAGATATCATCAAATCAGAGATATTGGGATATCATCAACTGAATCAGAAATATTGAGATAGCAGCAAATCAGAGATATTGAGATAGCAGCAAATCAGAAATCTCGAGATATTATCAAATCAGAGATCTCGAGATATCAGCAAATCAGAGATACTGAGATATCATCAAATTAAAGATCTCGAGATATCATCAAATCAGAAATATTGAGATATCATCAAATCAGAGATATTGGGATATCATCAAATCAGAAATATTGAGATAGCAGCAAATCAGAGATATTGAGATATCATCAAATCAGAGATTTCGAGATATCATCAAATCAAAGATCCCGAGGTATCATCAAATCAGAATTATTGAGATATCATCAAATCAAGAATACTGAGATATCATCAAATCAGAGATATTGGGATATCATCAAATCAGAAATATTGAGATAGCAGCAAATCAGAGATATTGAGATATCATCAAATCAGAGATTCAGAAATATTGAGATATCATCAAATCAGAGATATTGGGATATCATCAAATCAGAAATATTGAGATAGCAGCAAATCGAGAATACTGAGATATCATCAAATCAGAGATCTCGAGATATCATCAAATCAGAGATCTCGAGATATCATCAAATCAGACATCTCGAGATATTATCAAATCAGAAATATTGAGATATCATCAAGTCAGAGATATTGGGATATCATCAAATCAAAAATATTGAGATAGCAGCAAATCAGAGATATTGAGATAGCAGCAAATCAGAAATCTCGAGATATTATCAAATCAGAGATCTCGAGATATCAGCAAATCAGAGATACTGAAATATCATCAAATTAGAGATCTCGAGATATCATCAAATCAGAAATATTGAGATATCATCAAATCAGAGATATTGGGATATCATCAAATCAGAAATATTGAGATAGCAGCAAATCTGAGATATTGAGATATCATCAAATCAGAGATCTCGAGATATCATCAAATCAAAGATCCCGAGGTATCATCAAATCAGAAATATTGAGATATCATCAAATCAAGAATACTGAGATATCATCAAATCAGAGATATTGGGATATCATCAAATCAGAAATATTGAGATAGGAGCAAATCAGAGATATTGAGATATCATCAAATCAGAGATTCAGAAATATTGAGATATCATCAAATCAGAGATATTGGGATATCATCAAATCAGAAATATTGAGATAGTAGCAAATCGAGAATACTGAGATATCATCAAATCAGAGATCTCGAGATATCATCAAATCAGAGATCTCGAGATATCATCAAATCAGAAATATTGAGATAGCAGCAAATCAAGAATACTGAAACAGCATCAAATCAAGAATACTGAGATATCATCAAATCATGAATACTGAAATAGTAGCAAATCAAGAATACTGAGATATCATAAAATCTATCACAGAATCGAGAATATTGAAACATCACAGAATCACAGGTATCGCCCAGCCAAGGAAACTAGAATATCATCCAGACGGAGATAAGTTGAGTCAGGAAAGCAAGCTAATTCCATCTTGGATTACAACATGCATGAAACATACAGGAAGAAAACAACAAGCATAATCTAACCATATCATGCAAACGACAAGAATGTTTGCTCTTTTTTTCTACATGCATGCTTCCACAATGCTACGGAATTAGCACAGACATGCTAGTGAAAATCAGATAATTTATAACTTATCTCAACTTATCTTAACTTATGTTAACTTATCTTTGCTTATTTTCACTAGCATGTCTGTGCTAATTCTGTAGCATTGTGGAAGCATGCATGTAAAAAAAGAGCAAACATTCTTGTCGTTTGCATGATATGGTTAGATTATGCTTGTTGTATTCTTGCTGTATGTTTCATGCATGTTGTAATCCAAGATGGAATTAGCTTGCTTTCCTGACTCAACTTATCTCCGTCTGGATGATATTCTAGTTTCCCTGGCTGGGCGATACCTGTGATTCTGTGATGTTTCAATATTCTCGATTCTGTGATAGATTCTATGATATCTCAGTATTCTTGATTTGCTGCTATTTCAGTATTCATGATTTGATGATATCTCAGTATTCTTGATTCGATGCTGTTTCAGTATTCTTGATTTGCTGCTATCTCAATATTTCTGATTTGATGATCTCTCAGTATTTTTGATTTGATAATATCTCAATATTTCTGATTTGATGATATCTCGTAATCTCTGATTTGATGATATCTCGAGATCTCTGATTTGATGATATCTCAGTATTTTCGATTTGATGATATCTCAATATTTCTGATTTGATGATATCTCGAGATCTCTGATTAGATGATATCTCAGTATTCTCGATTTGATATCTCAATATTTTGATTTGATGTTATTTCGAGATCTCTGATTTGATGATATCTCACTATCTCTGATTTGCTGCTATCTCAATATTTCTGATTTGATGATATCCCAATATCTCTGATTTGATGATATCTCAATATTTCTGATTTGATGATATTTCGAGATCTCTGATTTGATGATATCTCAGTATCTATGATTTGATGATATCTCGAGTTCTCTGATTTGATGATATCTCGAGATCTCTGATTTGATGATGTCTCAATATCTGATTTGCTGCTATCTCAATATTTCTGATTTGATGATATCCCAATATCTCTGATTTGATGATATCTCAATATTTCTGATTTGATGATATCTCGAGATCTCTGAATTGATGATATCTCAGTATCTCTGATTTGCTGCTTTCTCAATATTTCTGATTTGATGATCTCTCGAGATCTCTGATTTGATGATATCTCAGTATTCTTGATTTGATGATATCTCAATATTTCTGATTTGATAATATCTCAATATTTCTGATTTGATGATATCTCGAGATCTCTGATTTGATGATATCTCATTATCTCTTATTTGATGTTATCTCGAGATCTCTGATTTGATGATATCTCGAGATCTCTGATTTGCTGCTATCTCAATATTTCTGATTTGATGATATCCCAATACCTCTTATTTGATGATATCTCAGTATTCTTGATTTGATGATATCTCAATATTTCTGATTTGATGAAATCTTGGGATCTCTGATTTGATGATATCTCGAGATTTCTGATTTGATATCTCAGTATTCTCGATTTGATGATATCTCAATATTTCTGATTTGATGATATGTCGAGATCTTTGATTTGATGATATCTCGAGATCTCTGATTTGATGATATCTCAATATCTCTGATTTGCTGCTATCTCAATATTTCTGATTTGATGATATTCCAATATCTCTGATTTGATATCTCAATATTTCTGATTTGATGATATCTCGAGATCTCTGATTTGATGATATCTCAATATCTCTGGTTTGCTGCTATTTCAGTATTTATGATTTGATGATATATCGAGATCTCTGATTTGCTACTATTTCAGTATTCATGATTTGCTACTATCTCAGTATTCTTGATTTGATGATTTCTCAATATCTCTGATTCAATGCTTTCTCAGTATCTCTGATTTGATGATATCTCAGTATTCTTGATTTGCTGCTGTTTCAGTATTTTTGATTCTTTGATATCTCAGCATGCTTGATTCGATGCTGTTTCAGTATTCTTGATTCTGTGATATCTCAGTATTTTTGATTTGATGATATCTCAATATCTCTGGTATGATGATATCTCAATATCTCTGGTTTGCTGCAAGTTCAGTATTCTTGATTTGATGATATTTCAGTATTCTTGATTCTGTGATATCATAGTATTCTTGATTCTGTGATATCTCAGTATTTCTTGATTTGGTGATATCTCAGTATTCTTGATTCTGTGATATTTCAGTATTCTTGATTCTGTGATATCCCAGTATTCTTGATACTGTGATATATCAGTATTCTTGATTTGATGATATCTCAGTATTCTTGATTCTGTGATATCTTCGTATTCTTGATTTGATGCTTTTCCAGTATTCTTGATTTGATGATATCTCATTAATTTATTCTTGATTCTGTGATATCCCAGTATTCTTGATTCTGTGATATCTCAGTATTCTTGATTTGATGCTTTTCCAGTATTCCTGATTCTGTGATATCTCTGACTGGGTAATATTTCAACATGGTGGCTCCACAAACATTACCAGAACCCCATTTTGAGTGCCATGATCGGGTGTGATATGTATAGTGATGATGAGGATGATTGCTTTGCTCCTTCTGATTTTGTTTAACTGCCGAGACTAGACCCGGAGTTGATGCCGTCTTGGATCGTGATGACGACTATCTTGTTCCGTCAGACTTTGTTTGACGGCAAAATACTTTGTTGGCGGGTTGTTTATGATTGAGTAGTATAGATAGTGAGGGTAACAGTATAGTTTTTTCAAAAAAGTATGAAAAAACTGCTACAATATGCAAGGGTAGGATTCAAATGTGACTTAGATTTAGATCCTAGTATTACAAATGAGAAAATCGGGTAGGGTCCCCCCTTCCACTTTTTTTTCTTCAAAACGTCTGTATTACAAATGAGAAAATCGGGAAGGGTCCCCCCTTCCTTTTTTTTTTTAAAAACGCCTCTTTTTTATCAAATTATGATAGAGTCCCCCCTGACATATTTTAGTGATTTTCATGTTTATTTTGGAAAAAAACTGCGCTGGTACCCTCACTATCTATACTACTGTTATGACCGTTGGTACACACGGCGCCGTTCTGACAAGGGTTGCTATCGCATTCGTTAATGTCTCCAAATACGAATTATATTAACTGTTGCTAGTGACAATTTACTGTCATATATACTCGAGTAGAGTATCGTTCATGAGTTCATGTGTAATATTAAATTTATTAAATTATTAGAATAATGTGCAGAAAATCAATCATGTCAATTTAACCATAGATTTTAATAAATACAATATTATATTGGAACGCACGTGAGATTCTGTTTATCACTCCATAAATGACATATTAATGTGACTGTCTATAATTCCTATGTACCCACATAAGAATATGTCAATATTCTCATTGGTTTGTGTATTTAACGCTTAATTGGAAATACGATTGAACTGGGGAAAAAAAGAGTTCAAATCGTCTGCTCTGATTGCATGAGCACATGTTAAAGCTTTCATGTTGATGCGCTTTCTTAGAAATAAATTATAACACTTATACAACTGGGCACTTAGGATTTTGTTAAGTATTTTGAATTATGCAGCTTTCGATGTTACTAGTTTTCAAATATGTCAACTAATATTATTTTGACATCATACCTGTCTCGATGTTTAAATCAACCAACTCGGTGAGTCCATACTCTATCTATTACTTAACGCTGACTTACAGTTACTTGAATTTCGAACGATATTCAATTAAAAGAGAGGTAATTTAGGATTATCCATGTTTCAGAACATCTGCAATGAATGAGTCAAACTTTTATGGTTTTGTTTTATTTTATTTTATTTTCTACCAAGTTTAAGAAGTTTATATTTCTAATCATGGTTTTTAACAGCACATTCCATGTTTTCATATAAAAGAACTATTAGTCAAAACAAAATATTTATCACATATATATTCTAAAACATATTTAAACGAAGAACATGAGTTGAAATACAAAATTGAATAATTGGGAATTTCGTTCAGTGTATATATAATATGCTGTTTCGGTCTTCTCCGTTCGACACCGAACAACGGAACTGTCTCGTCGATTTTCGTATTATAAATCTCATGTTTTTTACCGTAACAAAAATAGACGAGGCAATATATATTGCACACCTTACTAAACGCGAAAGATCTAACGATGATTTGGCCATAACTTGCATATCGATTACATTAGTGTGCTATAATATAATACCATGGCGTTATTACACTCTCAGGAACCACAATATGTGATAATTAAGATAAAACACATACACATATCATAAAGCAAAACATGTAAAAAGATATATCTTAGGTTACGTATGCAGTGGAAGTATATATCGGTTGAGAAGGACATAACTAAATAGATTGGTATTAAGAGATTAACAAAACAATACAATTGTCCTTAACGGTATATGTATTGTGTTTATGTTTCAAGTGGTACCTGTTATTGATATTGCGCATCATCACATTACACACATCCCTTAGACTAAGTGGGCATTACAAATGTCTAATACGATACTGATCAAAGGACTTTGAAGTGACGTACTTGCGTAACAATTAGTACCGTGCCTTCCTTTCGCACATCAGTATTTTACATTTATACCTTAGCCCAAGTAGACATTCAAAATCTTTATTTAGATCCCTTATTTTAGAGGGAGGTTCTATTTAGATACAAGACTTTAGAGGAACAAACAGTCTCACCTGTGTCACACGTAGTACCGATACATCCCGGTGCACACGTGCAAGTGTACGTATTTTGTCCGTCTGTACACGTAGGGCCGTTCTGGCATGGGCTACTGTCGCATTCGTAAATGTCTTTAAAGAAAACAAATATTACACTTTTACGAGTTTTCTATAATTCGAATAGATATAATTTTCAAACTTATGAAAACGTATAGCTACGCTTAATTACAAATATCGAGCGGCAACTAACGATGTGAGCATATTCATTAGGTAAACGGTATCATTAACCACTGGTATACTGAACAAAAAAAAGATACTTCCGACTTTTTTGCTGGTATTTCCATAGGCCAGTTTTTGAGGGAAGATAAAAGCTTGAACAGCGTTTTAATAAAACAATGTTTGACGTTTGTAAGCACACTTAAGTGAGTACTAACTATCCCATTTAACAGTTTCAACTTTAACAAGCAATAATCTTTTATGGACGATATGGAAATGTTAAAGGGATGTAATTTGATGATTGTTGATAATCAAAAGATGCCATCTACACAGTCACATTTTATATAACAAATTATGGTCAACAAAAACAAGAATAAGACTAGGAACATGTAATGCGATCTATGACCTCACAAACTATACATGGTAAGGAGATTTACGATACTAAGCTGCTTTTATCAAAAAAGTATTCTTTCTAATATTATGTTCACATCAATAGTGTTGAATTACTGGCATGTACTATATGGCTGTCATTGCTCGTGCCTAAAATGCGTACATCGTTTGAAAAAAAATTCACTTCACCATATCTCATCGATTTTGGATTTTTTGGATCAAAGATGGCTGACCGATAGTCCTTAAGGACACTAACCTTTAAATAATTGAACCGTAACTTCTGTTTTGCCCACGTGCCTATCAATTTTGATTAATTATTTTGTTTTCTTACCAAATTCACAGTGAATACCTTGGAAACCGGCCTCACAAATACAGATGTAGTCTTTGTCACCCCTGTAGCATTGTCCATGTATACATGGAGTTGGTTGACATTTATCTGTAACTATACAAAATCATAATTAATAGGTAAACTTAACTAAAATACTGTTTAGTAAACGAAGGTATAAAAGTAGGTATACAATCGAACAGGAAATGTAGCTTTCAAAGAACACAGTTAACAAAACGCACGCATTACAACAAACAAGAAATACAATGTTTATAAGCAAGGCATGTGACATCACAAAAGCATTGTCAATGGAGAAAAGGTCGCTGAGGTTAAAATCAGGTTCACTCTTCGAAATTTCACTCTTACCCTATTGCCATCCCAATAAAACGGGATAGTGTAAATAAAGATATCCCCGCGAGGTTATATATAAAGTCGAACAGAAAATGGAGCACTCACAGAACGCGGTCAATCAAAAACATTCAAAACAAACAACAATTACAAGGGTAAATAAAAAACAATGGCGACACCAAAAACATAAACGGGTTGCCAATATATATACCACCGTAGCATGTCAGAGGCAAAAAAGCCCCCGCTTCAAGGTGACATACGGCAACCTTGAAGTGTTTATCAAACATTACAATTAGCATCTCGATTAAATTATCCAGTATCATTTATTTTTTTGACTTTAACTTTTTTGACCTGCTTGCATATAATTAAATTAAATTGTGAGTTTCAATGTTTTAGTCGGTTTAACTATATATTACTGGCGCAACATAATAACACTGGGGGTAAACCCGGTATCAGCGCAAATGGATTCTCGACGAAAACCAGTCACGGTTGCGCAACCTTAGTGGTATTGGTTTCGCGACGAATAGTTAATGATTCTCAACGATGTCTGTTTACCAACGTAGATTTTGAATGAAAATGGTAACTATTTTGTATTTTAACTAGTTTTCACTCCAAAACATATCATTAAACGCTAATATATAAGTTAAATAATTATGTTTTAAAGAATTTGGTTTGCATAGTTTCTCTATAAGAAACATTTTTACAACGATTTGTAAAATAAAAGAATTCTTTAAAGATTTCAAAATGTATAGCACTTTAATATATTATGCTTTATCAAAACATGTATGCAAAAAAAAACAAATAATATTTAGTTCATTTTACTTGTCATAGGGTAAACAATAACTGTTAAAACAAGTGTGTGTCACAGTTTCTCCCTGAAAGTGTCACAGTGTCTCGACGACAACTTTTTTCATGTACCGGTTACTCAGCGATGAGTTTTCTCTTTTCCGAGTCAAACTAGAAGACGCAAACATTATTCTCTGTGGTTTTCATCATGTACAGAAGCGGTTAGGCATTGTATTGATAGTCACAGGGACAGAAAAAAAGCAATAATATAGACAGTTAAATCAAATTACGGGATTAATCATAAAACTATTTCATTGAACATGTACGGAAACGATACATAGTATGATTCATACAAACTTCATGATTCTACGTGTGTACCCTTACCTGCCTTACTGTTCATTAGGAGAACCATTTAAAACTTAATTAGTATGGGGTTTCCTATTAAGTACACACTAGTATCAAATGCTATTGTGACGCTACTAAACTTCATATATCCGTCATGTCCATCATATTAGTTTATTTTTGTTGTTGTTTTATATTATTCCGCATCCATGCTATCGAAGTGCAAATACCAACATACTACAAGTTTATATTCGTTAAAGCGACAAAGAGCATGAAATCGCCGAACACGATAAATACAAAATAATATTGCAGTCTCGGTTTGATTGAGACTGTTCGTGAACGGTAGTGAAACATGTTTGATACCGTTCATGCCCTCTAGCCCCCCGTTGAACATTAAATAAGCCTTTCGATTTATTAATCCAGTATCATTTTGACTTTAAACCTACTTGCATATATTTAAATACAATGTTAATTGTGCAACTTTTTTCTCGTTACTTTACCACGCTATGTTTGAATATATTACTGATGAAATATAATCAACAGCAATATACAAAAACACCATTTGCCTTATACTATTCTTATAATTAATATTAATGATTGAACAAATACAATCTTTATATAGAAAAACTAACGGGACGCCGTGAGTTTGACTAATCTCGATTGCCGTGTGTGTGTCCCTTTAAGATGGACTCATCACTTTCATCTTCCATACATGTACTAACATCTAACTTCCTTTATGCATATGGAAGATACTTCCTCAAAAGAAACTGCCCTCACACTATCCAACATTGTTTGTACGATTCTATATAATACATATTAATATTATTGATATAAAAGGGTTTTATATAACACCTTTGATATAAGAATCATAAAAAAGGTGAACAATATTTATTTCAAGAAAATCTAATGAAAATGTTCGTGTTTTAAAAATGAAACTTTAATGAATTTATTCCCGTATGAAAATTATATGAAACTCTTTATATAAATATATATGATAGTTTGTATATGATAATCATATGTGGCTCCTTTTATATCAGAATAATATGAGAATGCAATCATATTCTAATTATGTATTGCAAAATTGCCTACTGATTAATTGACGATATCAGGAAAACACAAAGATGAGCATGTATACGTGAATACAAAATCAGTTTGTCGGGTCGTCGCACAATTATAAAGGAAAACATAGTGGCGAACTGTAAATTGTGCAGCCACTCAACATGCAGTGCAATATTTAACTGATAGGGTCATAATATCTGTTGAGAACAGTTCGAAAACTATAAAGATAACTTATGAAAGTCGTGATACAATTACTCAAATAGTATTACTGAAACGTATCATACAGTTTCGGGTCATTATTTAATCTTTTCCTTTAAAAATACAATTATGACATGTTTTCCGCCACATATTCAATAGTGTCGACAATATGTGTAACATTCCAGAAATGCAAACAAACGTGTAAATACGTATATAATTACATCATTCGTTTTGTTATCATATTATATATACAATTTCCAAAAGTGACCATTAATCCTAACCACTAATATTTAAAGTAACTGTCATATATGTAAACATTATCCATACCATTGTAAGTAGACATTTATTTAATTATTTGCTGAATAAACTGAATAACGTTCGATACTATAAACTAATTGGATATATGTTTTATATAGGATTATATCAATTCTCTTCTGCGGGTTTGAATCTCACTGGGGACTCGACTTGTCAAGTGAGAACATGTCGATTATAACGGATGGCGGAAAGAATACAGTACTGGTTCTACCCAGAAAAAAATGTGGTGGTCTGCCTCATTGAAGGCTCCATGTTCACCGTCATATGCATACTATCTTCTTGATGTCCCAAAATTGTGTACTGTTGACATTTTAAAAATTGAGTACTGCTCAACCCGAGCTAGAGGTTAGGAGGTTATGAGTGATAGCAATCATTTTTCACTACCGTTCATGATCAAACCAAAACTGCAACATTTCTTGTATTGATCGTGTTCTTCGAATTATAAATTCTCATTTCATATATTTTTATATATCACAGTAGCGTTGCATGTGTAGTGCGGCGGCGGTAAAACGTCTCCCCGTGCTTGCAATCAGAACTGTTATTCATTTTGATCTGTGGAGATATCTGAGCCCGATATTTATATACACATATCGGTGTTACATTCTCAAATATCCATTACGGGATCTTTTAATTAACTTTTATACCCCATCCAACCCCTTCTCCAAGAAGCGAATACGGGGTTGGCTAGGTTATGAAATAAAAACTTAATTTCGGCTTAAAAAGTTTGCATATTGTAAAATTAAAACATTTAACAGGTAATCGCGTTTTTTTGTTTAAAAAAATGTTGTTAAACGTGTTTTATTGTCAAAATATCCGTTATAAAACCCGGCTAATATTAAAAGCTTTCCCATCGCTTAGTGGAATTAAGGTAGGACCACGTAATGCTTTTTTCTTACTTTAATTCCAAATAGGTGTTTCCACTACTCCAGCCTTTAAAGGTTCTGAGTATTGTTTAATCACCTTTAGGATATGTTGTCTGCTTTTTCATTTAGTATTTTGAATGTTAATTGTAGGCTTCATAACGTCTTCTCCCAACTAAATTCCATTTTGTTGATTTCGCGCATTTTTTTCTCGTTTAGGCCAAAATATTTTGCTATTAGCTGGGTCCATACACCGCTGGTCATGGAATGGTATGAAAATACCTCATTGAAGGTTCCATGTTTACCGTCATATGCATACCATCTTCGGGAAGGCTCAAAACTTTGTACGGTTAACATTTTAAATATTGAGTTCTGCTCAACCCGGGGCTAGAGGACGTGAGCGGTTTCAAGCATGTTTCACTACCGCTCATGAACAGTCTCAATAAAACCGAGACTGTTATATTTCTTGTATTTATCGTGTTCCGCGATTTCCAACATTCTCATTTCATAACTTTTTTCTACCACAAAAAAGCCGACAGTCATGTATAGACCAATATGTACTAAAATGACATTAAACACCATTTAAACAAAACAAATAAATATATCACTTCAATTGGATTATTTATATTTAAAACACATGTTAAACAGATTCCTTTTTTCGACGTTTTCTTATGAAAAACACATGTTGCCACACTAAACAAAATGCATTTTTCATCGTCATACGATTGATGACATTTTACGGGCACATCATTGCATCTTGCTCTATCGGACAACTTTATAATGTATCATTGAATATGTCATTCACCTATTGCTTTAGCTTATAGCCCAGTACTGCGAATGCTTCGCAGAAATCAGCGATTTTATTATTTGTTTAAAATTTTGCCCCAAAATCTCGCAGTGCGAACTTAAATTAAATAAAATTACGATACATTAAAACATGTGAATATATGTATTGTGCACCAAATGTTTACTTCAATTGCATTAGCGTAGCTATGTTCAAATGAGTTCTAACATTCAGTGATTTTTTAATGAAAAACATATTTTTAGACAAAAAACAAAGTATTTGCCATATGCTAGAGGACATTTGTCAGGCACATCTCTGCACTTTTCCTAACTCATAAACAACTAAGTGTTTATAGCTTATAAAGTTAATGTTTGTATAATAGGCGAGTAATGGCTTCTTACAAAATAATTCCTGTTTTCATCGATTTGTGTATGAAAAACAAATTTAAAACCGCAAAATAAAGTATTTTCTATCAAAGTATGGTAGAAGGCACTTTTCTGGCATATCTCTGCACATTTTACTGCGCAAAACTGTAAATAAATGATGTGTTATAGCTCATTAAGTTACTGATAGTTTAAAGCCTAGTAACCGAAATGTATTACAGAAATCCAGGATTGTATTCATTTTTCCAAGTTTTTGCCCCAAAATCTCGTTCTAGTAACATCTTATCCATCTCTCAAACCGTGATTCACATGTACGTCTCACACCAAAATTAATTTTCCATAGGGTCCCATTGTAATGTTTTTGTTCTTGGCATAGAGATAAACAAAATGTACAACAACATGTATTTATGGTTAAATTCTTCATTGATACAATATCGGCAATTTGAAATACAATTAACAAATATTTACCAGATTGAACTTTTTTTAATTTGCTATCAAAATTTAGAAAAAAATACAACCCCGTGGTGATTAGACCCATGATGTGTAAAATGAGGCGGAATTAGCTAGAAATCTTATATCAACATGCATTTTTATGTGATCTATTCCTAAAATGCTGTAGATTTAGTACCTGGTAAAGATAAATCAATGTATCCTGTAAAACGTAGAACAGCGGTGTTGTTGTTTTTTTAAATCTACCTCCTTCATCTGTCGGACATGAGTATTTCAGTGAGATAATAGTGGTGTGAGTGCTTAAGGTGATTTTTTTTCTAATGAGCACCTCATTAATAATAGAAAAAAGTAATATATAAATCAGTAACATGCTGAAAAGTGCTAACATTTTGATTCCATGTTTATTGATTTTCAAATTATTCAAGTTTTAGTGACCTAGGATATTGGTCGAAATTCAGGCCGAGTACCTTTAATATTTTCAAAATCTACTGTGTGATAGGGATTTTGTATTTTCCTGGTCATTTGTGCTCAGCTATGTCTGAAACTTTCAAATATACATGAAAAGGCATCTCTACATCTGAATGTAGAATAAAAATGATCTTTAAGAAATATTTATTGAGAAAACTGCTGAAAATAATAAAATCAAAATAAGGGTTACCGGTCACAATTTTGATTTTCCAGGAAAGATATCAGTCTCTCGCTTTAATTTTGACATTTGTTTCAAAGTAGTCTATTCTTCAGGTCACGAGGGGGTGATTTTGAATTACAAAAATATTGTGATTGCTAAAACATCAATTGATAGTTGTACACCATATCTTAAGTATAATTACCTTTCATTGTTAGTTCTGTTATTTTAGTCTGTTCTTTTATATCTTTCTTAACGGGAGATAACTTGTAAGACATTGTCGTGTTTATTAGTACTGTTGCCATATTTTGTCTGTCATGAGTATTTTTTTCGTCGGATTTAAAATGAGCAAAGGGTTCGAGTCTGAGCAAGCCTCACGAGATGAAATTTAAAGGGCGAATGCAAGATTACTCAGCTTATCTGTAGTATCGCGAATTACAAAGTTACCACCCGTGCATGGCCAAGTAATAGATACAAAGTTTATAAATGTGTTGAGCAAGATATGACAGCTGTGTGAAGTTGGCTGTGAGATCGAAGATCGTAAATCGACATTCAATATCGAGCTGGGTTTTAAATGTCAAGCTATTTCTGAGATCGATATTCGGTTAAACTTATAAGAAGGCATACTGAATACAGAGCTGGGTTTGAATACAGAGCTGGCTCTGAGATAGATATTAGTTTAAACGTACACCAAGGCATTATGAATGCATAGCTGGGTTTGGATACAGAGCCAGCTGTGAGATCGATATTCGGTTAAACTTATAAGAAGGCACACTGAATACAGAGCTGTGTTTGAATTTCGAGCTGGCTCTGAGATCGATATTCGCTTTAGACATACACCAAGGCATTTTGAATACAGATCTGGGTTTGAATTTCGAGCTGGCTTTGAGATCGATATTCGTTTTAAACGTGAACCAAGTCATTTTGAATATCGATCTGGGTTTGTATTTCCAGCTTTCTCTGAGATCGATATTCGTTTTAAACATACAACAACGAATTTTGAATATCAGCTCGAATTCAATCCCAACTCGATATTCAAAAGCCTTATTGTGCATTTAAAACGAATATCGATCTCAGAGCCAGCTCAAAATTGAAACCCAGCTCTGTATTCAAAATGCCTTGTTGTATGATTATAACGAATATCGATCTCAGAGCCAGCTCGAAATGTAAAACACAGCTCGGTATTTAATATAACTTCTTATACACGTTTAACCAAATATCGAAATCAGAGCTAGCTCGAAATTCAAACCCAGCTTTGTATTACAAACGCCTTGTTGTATGTTTTTAAAACGAATATTGATCTCAGAGCCAGCTCGAAATTCAAGCCCAGCTCGATATTCAAAATAAATTGGTATACGTTTAAAGGGACATACGGCAATCCTTATTTTTTAAAACGTCACGGCGTCTCGCCAGCTCGAAATTCTAACCCAGCTCGATATTCAAAATTCGTTGTTGTATCTTTACAACGAATGTAAATCTCAGAGCCAGCTCGAAATTCAAACCCAGCTCGATATTCAAAATGACTTGGTGTACGTTTAAAACGAACATCGATGTCAGAGCCAGCTCTAAATTCAAATCCAGCTCGGTATTCAAAATGGCTTGGTGTACGTTTAAAATGAATATAGATCTCAGAGCCAGCCCAAAATTCAAACATAGCTCGATATTCAAAATGACTTGGTGTACGTTTAAAACGAACATCGATGTCAGAGCCAGCTCTAAATTCAAATCCAGCTCGGTATTCAAAATGGCTTGGTGTATGTTTAAAACGAATATCGATCTCAGAGCCAACTCGAAATGCAAACCCAGCTCGATATTCAAAATTCGCTTTTGTATGTTTAAAACGAATGTCGATCTCAGAGCCAGCTCGATATTCAAAATGTCATGTTATACGTTTAAAACGAATATCGATCTCAGAGTCAGCTCGAAATTCAAACCCAGCTCTGAATTCAAAATGCCTAGTTATACATTTAAAACGAATATCGATCTCAGAGCCAGCTCGAGATTCAAACCCAGTTCTGCATTCAAAATGACTTGGTGTATGTTAATAACGAATATCGAGCTCAGAGCCAGTTTTGTATGCAAACCCAGCTCTGCATTCATAATGCATTGTGTAAGTTTAAAACGAATATCGATCTCAGAGCCAGCTCGAAATTCGAAATTCAAACCCAGCTCTGTATTCAAAATGCCTTGTTATACGTCTAACACTAATATCGATCTCAGAGCCAGCTCGAAATTCAAACCCAGCTCTGTATTCAAAATGCCTTGTTATGCGCTTAAAACTAATATCGATCTCAGTGCCAGCTCGAAATTCAAACCCAGCTCTGCATTATAAATGCATTTTTATACGTTTAAAACGAATATCGATCTCAGGGCCGGCTCGAAATTCTAACCCAGCTCGATATTCAAAATGACTTGGTGTACGTTTAAAACGAATATCGATCTCAGGGCCACCTCGAAATTCAAATCCAGCTCGATATTCAAAATGGCTTGGTGTATTTTTAAAACGAATATCGATCTCAGAGCCAGCTCGAAATTCAAACCCAGCTCGATATTCAAAAATCGTTGTTTATGTTTACAGCGAATGTCGATATCAGAGTCAGCTCGAAATTCAAACCCAGCTAGATATTCAAAATAGCTTGTTATACGTTTAAAATGAATACCGATCTCAGTGCCAGCTCGAAATTCGAACCCAGCTCGATATTCAAAATGACTTGGTTCACATTTAAACGAATATCGGTCTCAGAGCCAGCTCGAAATTTAAATCCAGCTCGATATTCAAAATGGTCTGGTGTATGTTTAAAACGAATATCGATCTCAGAGCCAGCTCGAAATTCAAATCCAGCTCGAAATTCAAAATTCGTTGTTGTATGTTGTTTAAAACGAATGTCGATCTCAGAGCCAGCTCGAAATTCAAACCCAGCTCGATATTCAAAATGCCTTGTTATACGTTTAAAACGAATATCTATCTCAGAGCCAGCTCGAAATTCAAACCCAGCTTTGTATTAAGAATGCCCTGTTATACGTTTAAAACGAATATCGATATCAGAGCCAGCTCGAAATTCAAACCCAGCTCTGCATTCATAATGCCTTGTTGTACATTTAAAACGAATATCGATCTCAGAGCCAGCTCGAAATTCAAACCCAGCTCTGTATTCACTTTGCTTTCTTATAAGTTTAACCGAATATCGATCTCAGAGCTAGCTCGACATTGAAAACCCAGCTCGATATTGAATGTCGATCTACGATATTCGATCTCATAGCCAACTTCACACAATCACATAATAGAGGGCCCCATGTATGACTAAATTGCAACTAATTATGTATAACCCTCTATAAAAAGCGTTAAGTATGATTGTAATTATAATAATAATAATTATTATTATTATTATTATTATTATTATTATTATTAAGCATAGTGTTACAGGATGGTCGATCGTGGTTTAGTCGGGGGGAAATACAACATTTAGCGATTTCAATCAGAGTTAAATATACAAACTATGAAACAATGATTAAATAATAATTGTATGACGAATATTGTTGTGCTTAATGAATTACTGTCAATTATGAATAGGATGTGATGATTATACCCCAAATCGCTCGGATGTAATTACAATGCTGATCATATCTCTTATCTACACCACTGCACGACATAACACTTCAACAACACTTCCAGACAATACCTCGTGTTCTTGTATACGTGCATTGTCAATCCCAGATGTAATCTCATCCGCATGATGTTTACTCGGCTTATTTACCGTTTCATAACATCAATAACAATTATAAAGTGCATCACATGTAGCCAATGCGCAATATCTTGAAAAATTAAAAACTAGTTTGTATAAAGAATGATGTGTCCGTTTAATACCATTTAAGAACTCACAACATATCCATAATACACCCATATTGGGGCATGGGCTCCCTCCTTCACGCCCCCCTCCCCCACTACCCCCTCCCCCCAGGCCTTTTTTTATATATTTTTTACATATTTGTTTGTTGTTTTGGTCCATTCTTACACATATAGCTATGTTGTTAGCCCCCACATCCCACCCCACGCCCTTCACCCCTACCTCCCCCACCCACTCTAAACACATGTTTAAATAGTTTTCTTTTACATTTCAGTGTTATTTATGATCACTTCTTACACATATAGCTATGCTGCCCCCTCCCCCCACACCACACCCATCATCCACACCGCGCCTTCCCCCCACGCCACCTCCCCACTCCCACACTTGAAAAGGTTTTGATTTTTTTTTTAATATATGTGTGATATTTTTGGCCACTTCTTACACATAGCTATGTTGCCATCCGCCCCCCCCCTACCCCCCCCCCCCCCCCACCCCCCCAACCACAACCACCACCCCTCGAAATTATTTTTCCTTATTATTTTTTACATATTTCTGTGTTGTTTTGGTCAATTCTTGTTGACTCCAAACCTAAATCCCGCCACCTACCCCCCCCCCCCCACCCCCCCCCCCCCCCCCCACTCACCACACTCGAAAGTTTGTTTTTTTTTTTTTTACATAATTATGTGGTCAATTTTTACTATCTTGACACCCCTCTCCAATCGCTTTTTTTTTTTTTTTTTACATATTTCTGTTTTGTTTTGGTCAATACTTACACATATAGCTATTAGCTATGTTGGCCATACCCCCACCCCACACTCGAATTTATTTATTTACCATATTTCTGTGTTGTTTTGGTCAATTCTTACACCTATAGCTGTGTTAGCCCCCTCCCCCCCCCCCCTCCCCCCAAAATGACTTGGTGTAAGTTTAAAAACGAATATCGATCTCAGAGCCAGCTCTGTATTCAAACCCAGCTCTGCATTCAAAATGACTTGTATGTTTGTAACGAATATCGATTTCAGAGCCAGCTCGAAATTCAAATCCAGCTCGATATTGAAAATGGTTTGGTGTATGTTTTAAACGAATATCCATCTCAGAGCCGGCTCGAAATTCAAACCTAGCTCGATATTCAAAATGTTTTGTTTATGTTTAAAATGAATACCGATCTCAGAGCCAACTAAATTCAAATCCAGCTCTGTATTCAAAATGACTTTGTGAATGTTTTAAACGAATATCGATCTCAGAGCCAGCTCGAAATTCAAACCCAGCTCTGTATTCCAAATGCCTTGTTATATGTTTAAAACGAATATCGATCTCAGAGTCAGCTCTGTATTCAAACCCAGCTCTGCATTCAAAATGACTTGTATGTTTGCAACGAATATCGATTTCAGAGCCAGCCCAAAATTCAAATCCAGCTCGATATTCAAAATGGCTTGATGTATGTTTTAAACGAATATCGATCTCAGAGCCAACTCGAAATTCAAACCCAGCTCGATATTCAAAATGGCTTGTTATACGTTTAAAACGAATACCGATCTCAGAGTCAGCTCGAAATTCAAACCTAGCTCGATATTCAAAATGACTTGGTTCACGTTTAAAACGAATATCGATCTCAGAGCTAGCTCGAAATTCAAACCCAGCTCTGCAGTCAAAAGGACTTTGTGTATGTTTGAAACGAATATCGATCTCAGTGCCAGCTCGAAATTCAAACCCAGCTCGATATTCAAAATGGTTTGTTACACGTTTAAAACAAATACCGATCTCAGAGCCAGCTCGAAATTTAAACCCAGCTCGATATTCAAAATGACTTGGTTCACGTTTAAAACGAATATCGATTTCAGAACCAGCTGAAAATTCAAACCCAGCTCTGCATTCAAAATGACTGTGTATGTTTTAAAAGAATATCGATCTCAGAGCCTGTTCAGTATTCCAACACAACTCTGCATTCAAAATGACTCGGTGTAAGTTTAAAACGAATATCGCTCTCAGATCCAGAACGAAATTCAAATCAAGCTCGATATTCAAAATTGCTTGGTGTATGTTTTAAACGGATATCGATCTCCGAACAGGCTCGAAATTCAAACCTAGCTCGATATTCAAAATGCGTTGTTTTATGTTTAAAACGAATATCGATCTCAGAGCCAGCTCGAAATTCAAACCCAGCTCGGTATTCAAAATGACTTGGTTCACGTTTAAAACGAATATCGATCTCAGAGCCAGCTCGAAATTCAAACCCAGCTCTGCATTCAAAATGACTTGGTGTATGTTTAAAACGAATATCGATCTCAGAGCCAGCTCGAAATTCAAACCTATCTCGATATTCAAAATGGCTTGTTATACGTTTCAAACGAATACCGATCTCAGAGTCAGCTCGAAATTCAAACCCAGCTCGATATTCAAAATGACTTGGTTCACGTTTAAAACTAATATCGATCTCAGAGCCAGCTCGATATTCAAACACAGCTCTGCATTCAAAATGGCTTTGTGTATGTTTATAACGAATATCGATCTCAGAGCTATCTCTGTATTCAAACCCAGCTCTGCATTCATAATGCCTTGGTGATTGTTTACAACGAATATCGATCTCAGAGCCAGCTCGAAATTCAAACCCTGCTCTGTATTTAGTATGCCTTCTTATAAGTTTAACCGAATATCGAACTCAGAGCCAGCTCTGCATTCATAATGCATTGGTGTACGTTTAAAACGAATATCGATCTCAGAGCCAGCTCGAAATTCAAACCCAGCTCTGTATTCTGTATGCCTTCTTATAAGTTTAATCAAATATTGATCTCAGAGCTAGGTTGACATTGAAAACCCAGCTCGATATTGAATGTCGATCTACGATCTACGATCTCACAGCCAACTTCACACAGCTAGATAAGACTATGTTTGTGTATGGTTCAATGCATTTGTACATATTGTACTTGTATTACAATTGTATGCTAAACTTTACATCGTGATGTTGATTATTAAGGGGCAGTGACAAGCATCGACTTATCAAATAAAGCAATCGAAGAATGACTAGTTGTGCAACTGCAGATGCTTGTCATATACATTGTTACATAAACATCTGTTCCGTAAGTTAAGAAAGAAAATATTTAGAGAAGGTTTAAGGCAGAAAAAGATGACATGTTAATTATACTCGAAAGAAAACACATATTTATAAAATTGAATAAATGACATTTGGACAAATAGAATAGAAAATGGAATGGCAAACAGTAAATGTAGTTTATGATATGTATAGCAATTGCTGTGAATTGCAATAGTAGTGTTATGGTTCAGCAACAATATTTTCATATATGCTCCATATTTTATAAAAATATATATCTTTTGATTTTGTATAAGCAATGTATTTTTCAGTTTTATAAACTGATTTTAAATAGTAAATAAAAGTGAGACAGGATGGTGCAGAGACACAAACAGTTGAGACTCCGACATTTAAATCTTCGTTGTACCATAAAGGAACACCATGAAACTGATGACATGATGTTGGTGAAAAGTTGTGCAAATAGTATTTATAACTTTCATAGTCTATGCCAAATAATGTAAAATCTTTTATCCATGGGTTCATGTTTTGAACAATGCTTAAGCAATTATTTTCGCTTTTCAAAAGACGTCTTATCCAGGTAAATTTAAAGACTTAAAAATGCAGTCAATATCAATCATTCTTAATTCCGCCTATCTTTCTATCTTGATATATAACTTGACGTTTCACTTTATCTTTTTACCACCCCACAAAATGTTGAAAAATAATGTTGTTTTTTTTCATTTATTACACTTTGATGGGGGTTAGGTATTAATGAAATTAAATGTTTTATTTTTGAAGTGGCTAGACTATTTATAACCGTAATTTTACCAATTGGTGAGCGGATCCTATTTGACCAGCTACTCAAGAGTTTCTTTATATTTTCAATTTTACTTTTATAATTAATAGTACATATTATATATAGGTCTACAGATAATTTAATTCCGAAAGAGTAAAGGAGTCATGTTACCAGCATAGTTAATATTCCCTGCATATTTTCAAATTACATCATTTTCTACAGCCTGTCCAAATAACCTTAGTTTATCCGAGTTCATGTTAAAGGGCTAGCGTGGTTGTCCTGGAGAAATTTTTTGTGATTGACATGTGCTGCAGTGAAAGGGCTATTATTCCTAATTGAAGCCATACAAATAACAGCATGGGGTGCTACGTGATATGGTTCAGAGTGGTCAATACGAAGCTTAGAAGTTTAGAGATATTATCAGACAGAGAATTACACATGATTGGGGGAGTGTTTTTATTGTGTAATAAAGACAAAATACTTTTTATCATTACATTTTAGTTGTTCATTATCAGAAAGATTCACTGAGATTACATATTTTGTAATCCACCTAATTATAATAGTTCCTTGATATACACTTTTATTCCCATTTATGATCCATGTAGGGTGCTCCCTTTGGATTTTGATAAAATGTCCTCATCTGTGTCAACACACATTTTGGCATGACTTCTCTGCGATGGTGAATTGCCCATTCTCCTCCATTGGCACGTGCCTGCTTCACGCGTAAATAACGTGGGTCATTCCAGCCACCTAAATTTGAAATTATTTTCCAGTAATGTGTATATTTTGCATGTCTAATGGCAATATTTTCATTACACGGAGCCTGTCCATTTCCTATCCATAAAAAGTTTCGTGATGTCACACATGGTGCCTGGAAACAGTGTTCACATTCTCCATAATTCAACACTACCTCTTCCTCTACCTCTTCTTCGTGATTATCTCCGATGTGACCATGTCTTGGCTCATCTTCTGTCTCTTGTCGTTTTGACTTTCGTTGCCGTTTTGCTACAATAAATAAATGAGCGTTTCAATTAGTATTTCGGTTTTGTCGTACAAGTATAGATAATCTTAATTAAAATGTTATATCAGATATCCAATCAGTTAGTTCAGATGTTTGATCATGAACAATAAATGACTGGCTTTCAATGTAAATCTGTAAAGGTAAATAAATAGAAAAACGTACAATATACCAGTTTGGACACACATAAGGCATTTCACTATAAGTATGCTGCATTTATTAAATATGATAACTTCACTGATACTGCTTGAGTGCATATACATATCAGACATACAATTAAATACCTGATGAAACATAAGGTCAATTTTAGAATTAAAATTAATTAAAATAATGACTTACCTTTGGGTGATTCTATTTTGATGTAATCCCAGTTGTTGTGTCCAAACAGTGCTTTTATAGTTTCCTCCTGTTCTGACGTTAGTTCCAAAGTTACACGGTGTGTTGCCGTCATGATTTGTAAACATATAGAATGAAATGTCTGGCCTGATTTCACCACATATGAGATGGTCAACTATGATAAGGCTGTGTTTTCTGTGACCAATCGTTGAGCAGTAGACAAACAGACCACACAATTTGAATCTTGAGTTTGACAGAAAGTTTCACAAAATTGAATACTTGTATAATTATCTGGATGTTTAAAAGTCATGGAATGGAAAAAATGAACAAAGTGATTGTGCAATTGTAATATACACATTATAACACCAGTGACAGCGATATATTGTATTTTACATTTAATATTGGTTTCCTAATAAGATGACACAATGAGTTTGCAGGATATTACAAATGTTGTTCAAAATTCTACTGACTTCAAAGGAGTAACTAAACGAAAGAGATTAAGTAACGGATCTTACAAGGATTATCATTATTCAAAATCTAGAAAACAATTTGAACTTCATTTTACTGACGAATCTGAAAAGCTCCAATTTGACAATAAGCTGGAATCTTTCAAGAAAGAAAAATGGCTTGAAATCCATGAAAGGTGTGTTTTGAATACTTTTTAAATGGCAAATCAGCTGGCGTTGAAATTCCTAAAAGAACAAGTGGATCAAATGTTGATAATATCATTGGAAATAGCAAACATGACAATTTCATATGTGAAAATGGGAATTATTAAGCCGTCTTGGAGATCAATATACTGTAAATTACAAAATTATGTCTGCCTATTTGTGCTCTGGGATAACACAAGTGCAATATGAAAGACTCAGTGACTTTGCAGAATTTGGCATATTGACAGAACATTTCCGAATAAAGTCAGCCATTACATTTTTCAACAATAATAGATGTATTAGCCAAGGAATCTATACAGTTTGCCCTTTTTGAGAAATGTCAATTTCGAAAGATTAAAAATGAAAATGGAATAACGATAATGACAGACGCACGACACCAATGCAGAAAAATAGCTCTTATACATACCATGTCACAATAGGTCAACACACACACAAGGTCATAAATATGCAACACATTACTAAGCAACAGGAGAGATGCACACAAAAACATGAAACCATTGGATGTAATCAAATGTATGACGAATTTGAAAGGAAAAATGTGAAAGTCAATATTCATTCTCATGACAGAAATGTATCGGTATTAAAATAAAACTATTCGAAATAAAGAAAATGTGAAAAATTGCAACGAAAGGTGGCACGCAAACAAAGCCAACAACTCAGGGATTAAAAAAGATATCTACCGGCGCTAAACGTAAAATGGGTAGGACTTGGCATCCTGACTTAGCAGATAAGGGTTCCCGGATTAGAAATCACATGTATTATGCAATTGATAATTCTGGAGGTGATCCGGCTATTTTACGACAGTTGATTGACAACTGCATTCCCGATTTTCAAAACATTCACGATAATTGTGACCCTTGCGTAACATTTTAAAGTTTTAAGACCGTGTCCTTAGATATGTTTCTAAAACCATCTAGTATTAATGTAGTGCCATTTGTATATTGCGAAAGTATGTCTTTTTTGGAACCTATTCTTAAGCCATTTATATTTATATTATTCCTTATCAAGACAGCCAGTATTTCCGCAAACAGAATGAATAAATATGGATGGAGCGGGTCGCCCTGACGACAGCCTCGATGTATAGAAAAAAAACAGTCCGAGAGGAGGCCATTTACTATAATGCATGATTCAATATTGGTGTAAAATACTTTTATCCATCTTTTAAAAATTGGACCAAAATTATAGAAATCAAGTACTTCAAAAATAAAGTCCCAAGCAAGTGAATCAAACGCTTTTACAAAGTCGATCAAAAGGAGCAGTCCAGGAAGATTGTATTTTTCAGCATAAAAACATAATATCTAGTACCAATCTGGTATTTTCTCCCATATATCTCCCAGCTAAGAAGCCAGTTTGATCTGTATGAATTAATGATTGTAAAATAAGTTGTAATCTTCTAGCTATACATGCAGATGCTAACTTATAAGAAACATTTAAAAGAGATATTGGACGCCAGTTCTTTAGATACAATTTATATTTGTTTCCTTTTGGAATGCATGTAATTACACCCTGGCTTTGTGAAATTGACAACTGCCGAGTAATAAAACCGTAGTTAATTCAATGTCTAAATAATAGAAAAGACTATGGCTATATTATGTCTGTTTTTGTTGATGTCTAAAAACAGAAAATACAATGAGTTTCGTAACAGTGTTCCCGTTTTAAATTTAAATTTATATCTTAGGACAAACAATAAGAGGATATATGTATTTTGTACTATAAGCATCTTAAAACCGTTTTCAGAAATGTGGTGCAGTGTTCGCCGATATATATTATCAGTTTGTTTGGAATATAGGTTTATATTATAGAAGCCGGCACAATGATAGATGTTAAGTGACTGAGCGGAGAATTTGTTTCTTTTGATTTAAAAAAAAAATTAGTTATTTCAAACATCTCCTTTATATACATGTATATATTTTCGTTATATGCTATAGAAACACATCACACAAATAAAAACATCGTGATCCAAAATCTTAATTATATTTAGTTAAGTCGTAATAATACAGAGTAGCCTCAATTTGTTAAATTGTTATAGTAAAAAATGGAGTCTTGAAGTGAATACGCTTAAAACTAAAGTTATGGTCTTTAGGAAAAGAGGTGGACTATTACCAAATTATTATAATAATAGTAAATTAGAAGTAGTTGATGATTGTAATTATTTGGGTACCGTGTTTAATTTTACTGATAATTTTTCACTTAACCAAGAACAATTAGTTGGTAAAGCTTTGAAGGCCCTTAATGTTTTATTAGTAAATTGTCGTAAATATAAACTTAAACCTAAATTACTTTGTCAACTTTTTGATGCATTTGTCGGTTCAATCATGGGGATATGCATCTGAAATATTGGGCTTTAGCAAGACTAAAGAAATTGAAAGAAAACAATTACATTTTTGTAAGAAAATATTAAATGTTAAAGTAAGTAATTGTACAGCTGCTGTATACGGTGAACTGGGACGTTATCCTTTGTATATTTCACGATATGTTAAAAGTGTCAAGTATTTAATTGGTTTAAGATGTTAAATACTGATAATATTATATTGAAACATGCTTATAATATGGCCTATGATGGCAAAAAAAACTGGTTATCTAATGTTAAATCATTGATACAGTTGTTTGTAAGTCATTTGCACTAGTATTCAAACACAGAATAATCGATTGTTTTTTGCAAAAGTGGTATGCTGGTGTCTTAGATTTGTATAACAATGTGAAAAATCATTTTCATTATGAAATATATTTATTCCATCAGGATTACCGTTACCATAAACTTCGTAAAACCTTTGCAACAATTTATTATCATAATCCTGATCTTATTCTAAATATACAAGTAATTTAAGAACTCTTCTGCGACAAGGACTATCACAACCTGACTTCTATGGTGACATGATTTACAAACTTTGTAAGATTCTTGGTCATGATCACTTTCATATTATCTTTGTTAAACTTGTTAAAAGGTGTATCAAAAGAGGTTATTACCCTATCATTTTGCAAAGGACTGCATGCTAGATTATGGACCCATTTACACTTCGCCACTACGCTTTCCTATTTAATTGTGCGATGACCGGACAGGCTGTGGACCCTATGATGAGGTATACCTAAAGCCCAAAAGGACAGGACGGTGACGTTTGATTTTTGTCTGCAGTAGTCTTGTCTTGTCGTACCCTCAATGATTTATTCTCTTGTTGCTCTGGCTTCTGCCAAGTCATCGAGTACCTTCTTTGTGGCTTTCTAGGCTATTGTGTTTTTTTTTGTATTTATATATACACGAGCACCTTTGTGTTTTCTTATATTGCCTATTAATGCTGCCTTGTTGGTTAGAGAATAGTTCAAGTGTGAGGTTTGGTGCACCCTAGAACCTGGTTTAAACCTCCAGCGGCCTTTTTTGCCACTGACCGTTCCAAGGCGGTAGTCCTATTGTCAACCTTTTTGTGTTTGTGATGTCGTCTTATTTGGCCTTTTATTCATCTTTGAAATTGTTTTTGTTTTGTTTCTGTGTGTGTTTATGTTTGTCTGTCGTCCTTGAATGATGCTTTTCCTGTTCGATTTCTATATCTGTATAGAGAACAATCCACACCAGGTTTGGTGCATTTAATAACACTATTACTTTTTATAATAAAAAGAGTGACAGAGAGTATGCTGCCCTGTGGCACACCCATCTACTGTTCATGAATGTCAGAGAGGGTTGAACCCATTCGGACTCGAAACATTCTATAATCTAAGAAGTTCTCTATACAAATTGATAAATCGGCCTATAAGAACAAGGTCATAAAGATCATTCATAATACCGTACTTCCATGAAGTATCATAAATTTTCTCCAAGTCAAAAAATAGAGCGACTAGATGTTCTTTCTTTACAAAAACTTCCCTAATAAATGATTAAAATCGAATGAGTGCCTGTTGTGCCTCGTTGGCGCCGGAATCCACTTTGATACTTTGTTATCAGTTTATTGGATTCTAGATACCGTTCAAGAAATAGGACGATAATTTATTGGCTCCATATGATCCTTTCAAGGTTTGGGGACTGGAATAAAGATTGCTTCCCGCCAAGAATCGGGGAAGTTTCCTGTCACCCACACTTTATTAAATATATCAAGAAGGGTAGAGAGACAGGTTTCAGGTAAATGTTTTAATAATTGATAATGAATATCATCAGGACCAGCTGATGTACCATGAGCCTATTTAAGAGATTCTCGAAGTACTTGGAGAGTGAACAGTTTATTGTATTTCTCCAATATTTTCAACTTGAAGTTCAGCGTCTTCTGTTCTTTTAGTTTCTTTTTTTTCGAAAATTTGGTTGACAAGTTTCAGAAGAAAAGTTTTGGAAAATGTTTCTTCCAAAGTGTTTGTAATATCTTTGACATCTGTAATATCTCCATTATCAGTTTAAGATGATTTACACAACAACAATTACCGTTAATGTTTATTTTCCGGACCATGCCCCACGTCTTCTTAAGAGATGAGCGAGGGTTCAGCCTAGAGATATAAGATCTCCAAGATTTCCTCTTGCTATCCTTAATAGTACGACGGGCTTTCGCCCTAAACACTCTAAAACTATTTAAATTATTTGGAGTTGGCCGCAAGTTAAAATTATTTAAAGAGGCACTACCTATATCTACGCGATTTTTAATGTAAAATATTAAATACTCAATATTACTGCATTTATATGTATGCAAAGCTATTTGATGAGTATTCTAAGCAGCAACAAGGTTCGTATTCCAGTTCTGTAAATTATTAATTATGATCAAAACAATATCTTGAATAAAATGCTGCCCAGCCGTTTATTCCTGCCGGAGAACTACGAGTTTTTACGATTTTATCGGACATGCGCAATGCCATTCAGTTGAATGAAAACAAACTACTCGGGTCAGTTCCGATAGTAAACGAATCGATCGGAACTCGTCGCCAATCCGACGAGGCAGTTCCGATTGTAAACGAATAAGATCGGAAAATCTCCGTAATCGGCTTGTCTAAAACAATTACGAATACAATTTCAAAAATCCGATCTTTTCTATCCTGTTTTTCCCCAGCAAAACGCATATTACATGGGGTGAAATTATTGCCGTTTACCTTTTTCATAGTCCTCTTTACAATTAAGTAAAGTTTATATCAATTGGTGGACAAAAATATATAGGTAGAGCATCTTTAATGCAGCTTTACGATCGCTGACTGCCTTTTTTGCAGTCATCATCGTACCATGGTGTATGTGGTCGTTTTGGATTTGCCGAGGTTTTTTAGAATAGTTTGATCAGCTATATCATGAAGAGTATTGTTAAAAATAGTAATTGAGTCTTCTTCGCAAAGAGATTGAAATCGGCTTTGCGACCCTTTGTCTAAAGGAACTAGAACAAATTTAGTAAGAAGTTTATGGATTCCCTTCTTCAGATGACACTAATTGTGAGATGGCTTCCGTGGAAGTTGAAAGGAATTTTACTCATAACACTGTATTCGTCGTTTGATGATTTCAAAAATAGTTTTCATACAGGTAGTAAGTGCATTTTTATCTGCGCTTTCGCGTTTGTACCATTCAACACAACACTCTTTAATGAATCCGCAATTTCACTGCGACATGCATTAAAATCAATATCCGATGGAAGAAGATAACTTAGGCCCTTTGGCAATAAGCTGTCTGATCCTTTTATTCTCAATAACATCAAGACTGCCAGTGATAATATGACATGGCATTTTCATAACAACATTTTTAATTCTGACATTCTCAATCAGTAGGATTAGAATTGCCCTATTATAGTTGAAAGCGCGATCTCTAGTTGATTTCTTATACTTGTAACATATAATAGGAGTATCAACAATTCATGAACTAATTCGAAATTTTATCAGTCGCCCGCTTGTCACTGAAAACATAGCTATATTAATGAAATCGATGCATTTGTTTAAATAAGCAATTTTCAAAAATTGCCTTTCTTGGTCAGATGGAGCATCACTAGTAGACGAAAAGTATGTTGCGTGTAGCTTTGGATTATAGACGCAACATCGTAAAGTGGATTAGTACGTATATAAATGGTATTCGCTTCTTCGTCAAGTTTCTGTGAACAAGAAAACGAACAACTGATTACGTTTCTAAGGAGCGCGTGTCTATCAGAATTTTTTATAAACATTGTTAAGTTCTGCGACAGAAACAAATTTCTTAAATTAACGTTTTAAATTATGGTTTTTTCTACGACCATACACTGACGAATATAGATCATCCTGAACACATCTATATCAGGAGTATTTGAAATGGTCCCTTCCTTATAATTGTTATCATTTATATTTGTTTTAATTGTGTTATCTATTTCAGCTCAACAATACATCTAGCTTGTATATTGTATAGTTTGTTAGCAGCTTGATCAAATTCAATGAATTCCACAGGATGAATGCTAGCATCTTTTTTAGATTTCCCCGAATACACAAAAGAATAGAGGGATAGAGAGTACGTCTACTAGTTAACCTATTAATATTAACTGGTGGTCTAACTTTAAATCGATTGAATACAGATGATGTGTAAAAGGGTTTAAATTTGTCAGAAGTTTTATTTTTAAATACTGAGTTTGTGCCAGGGATGTAAAAGATAGAGGCCGAATGAAGATTATTTCATGATAAATTGATCGATACTTTAGGTGTTTTAATAGCAGTTTCATGGTTGTCTTTTAAAAGGTAAGGTTTAAAAGAGAAGAGATTGTATGAATACGGGCACGGGTTCATTAGCGTATGAGTTGCTCAAAAATCTAATGAAATAAAGTTAGGAAGTATTATCACAGTAGTCACATACCTGATGAAATATAAAGGTCTTCATTACATGCTGTAATTGTCATATAGACAACTGTTCCTGTTATACTACTGGCAACAGCAACACAGATCAGTACAATACCAATGAAACCAGCTATTCTCCATGGACGTTTTGTATTTCCATTTATCGCTTGTTGTACAGCACTTGTCGCAGTCGTATCAAGTTCGTCATAAACGTCTTCGTCTCTAGAAATGTTTCCCAATTCAATTGCGCTGTAGATGTTTTCAATTGCAGAATTTTCGTACACTGCATCCATTGTGCTGGCCCTTATATAGGAACAAAGAATTATTATAAATCTTTTATATAAATAAGCATACTACACTAACAAACGTAGGCCTGTTTAAACTTTGTTTGCGGGTTTGATCTACTTCCTTTTTTCAAAACTCTAGATTTGTTTAACTCTAACAATATACCTGTGCAAATTTCAGCATGTTTTTTTTTATATTTTTTTATTTTATTTGTTATGGGTTTTTTTCTAAAATGTAGCTACATTTGATACTTATACTACATTAGATATGTATACCATATTAAATAGTTGTTCAGATCATTCCATTGGGCCATATGATGCATGCTATTATCATGAGGGAAAATGGACACTGTTTTATAGCGAACCTGTTTTTTTTTAATTTCTTTTACATGTAAAGTAACATCAAAAATACACACCCATTCGCTGAAAAATCGTATAGCCTAAACGAGATTGGAACCTTTCTTTTGGATTGGCAATCCCTTAGCCTTAACACTCGGCTATATACACAGTTAATCATTTTTGTCGATATACTGTCAGCATTGTAAATGTTATCATTTATTAACTTGTTTTCGATGCGTTCTAAGTACATACGTACACCAAGAACCCTAAAAAAGGCACCAGCAAATGTAGATTACAAATTCCAACATTAGACTAGTATACGCTAAACAGGTACTGCGTATTTTTTGTTAAAAATAAAATTGAGAAATAACCCATAGTCCATTATTCAACAAGTTAAAAGTGTGTAGGCATATTAAATATTTACCTACAATAACACAATACACGTCGGATTTTCTTAACGTAATTTAGACAACCAGACTGACATACGGGTACAGGTTGAACAACAAATCATTCAAACATACGGTTACAAGTTGTTTAGCAAGTAATAAGAGTCCCATTCAAGGGCATGCAGACCTAGTGAATATTATTTCGCAATCGATTTTAATTACTTGTTTATTAACATGTGTGCATGAACGCTGCCTTGGTGTGTGACTGTTAAAGTTAAGGAACATAACAGAACAGAACAGAACATATTCTTTATTTATGACTAAAACAAATGTTTCTCGTCATATAAATACATATTACATTTGTTAATATGTGACAGGTCACTGCATTTTTTGGACTAGGGACTTTTCAAGCTTAGTCCTTAGCAGGCGACAAAATTCGAGCACGCTAGAAGCCGCAACAGATCGTCACTGACGTAATGTATCACTACGCTAACAGACAGAGCGTCAGCTGTCATTTTGGTTGGGTGTTCATTCGCATAAAAGAGGCAAACACATCCCACTCACTGTATGCATGTCCATAGGGACCCTGGCCTCGTGTAGAGAAGAAATAGTTCTACGGATCAGACAAATATCATCTAAATCGTAAATAAGCTGTGGGAAATGGAAAGAAAATTGAAGAATGTGATGTTTGGGCCTATACTTTTTTCTACTAAGACAAGAAACAAGATGATATATTTTATCTCGAAATATTATAAACCCCGTTTGGACCCCGTACATCCAGCTTTGCAAACCTGGGATAAAGTAGCGCATTTGCATTTTAATGTCGGAAGGACCAATACTTCTGAGCAAAAGTAGTTATTTTTCAGCAAAAAACGAATAGAGGTAAACATTTGCGATATCAGCGGGAAAATGGAACATCCGTCACCTAATGGAGAAAATCTTAAAGAAAGTATTCGTCAAAATGTTGTAGAAGCGGCATTTCAGACGCAATAGATTGAACTAATCACGTGTTGATTTCATGACCGCGATCACTATTAATCGAATGGAGAAGATTTTTTCGAATCCGACTTTGTACAGATATGAATAATGTTGCTCCGAATTAATAAATGATGGAATACACAGCACAATAAAAAAAAAAGTAAACAATAATAACATTATTTTTCCTAAAAGGATAACTCTTACGGCCCATATTTCAATCCGGTGCATGCGTCGGAATTTAATATGTACAATCTGATCCCTTCGAACTCGAGAAGACGCTTTCCAACAGTTTTGTCAACACAGAACCAAATTGATACTTACAGACACTCCAATAATAAAATAGGAAAAACAATGCACCGTTATTGATAACAATTGTTCGCTATAATGGTTTTTAGCTTTACTGGCCAAAGGCCAGGAGGGCTTATGTGATCACTTTTCGTCCGTCGTCCGTCTGTCTGTTCGTCTGTCTGTCTGTTAGCAATTTTATAAAATCGACATCTCCCCTGAAACCGTTTGAAGGATTTTGATATAACTTCATCACAATGTTACTTGGGAGAGCCCCTCTCAGATTTGTGTTTTTCGTTATTGTCGAATAATCAAAATGGCCACCACGTCAACCCAAAATTTACATAGAGTTATATAGGAAAGGTCAAATTTAACGACATCTCCTCCGAAACCACTTATTCCATTATTGTGAAATACCATAAATATGTTGCTTGGGTTGGCCTCTATCAAGTTTGGGTTTTCGTTATCGTCGAATAATCAAAATGGCCGCCACTGCGACTCAAAGTTTACATAGAGTTATGTAGGAAAGGGCTAAAAATGACATCTCTGAAACCGCTTGAAGGATTTTGATGAAACTTCATTACAATGATCTTTAGGATAGTCCCCCTCAAATTTGTGGTTTTCGCGGCCGGCAGTCATCCAAGATGGCAACCATGGCTAAAACTAGGTCAAATTTAAGGAAATTTCAAACGACATCTCCTCCGAAACCACTTATTCCTTTCTTGTTGAATATCATAAACATGTTCCTTGGGTTGGCCTCTATCAAGTTTGGGTTTTTCGTTATCGCCGAATAATCAAAATGGCTGCCACAGCGACCCAAAGTTTACATAGAGTTATATAGGAAAACGTTAAAAATGACATCTTCTCAGAAACCTTTTAAAGGATTTTGATGAAACTTAATCACCATGATATTCTCATATTTGTGTTTTTCGCGGCCGCCAGTCATCCAAGATGGCCGCCATGTCTATAACTATGTCAAATTTAAGGAAATTTCAAACGACATGTCCTCCAAAAACACTTATTCCATTCTTGTAAAATATCATAAACATGTTCCTTGGGTTGGCCTCTATCAAGTTTGTGTTTTTCGTTATTGTCGAATAATCAAAATGGCCACCACGTCAACCCAAAGTTTACATAGAGTTATATAGGAAAGGGCTAAAAATGACATCTCTGAAACCGGTTGAAGGATTTTGATGAAACTTAATCACAATGATCTTTGGGATAGTCCTCCTCAGATTTATGTTTTCGCGGTCGTCAGTCATCCAAAATGGCCACCATAGCTAACATTAGGACAAATTTAAAGAGATTTCAAACGACATCTCTTCTGAAACCTCTTTATCCAATCCAGTGAATATCATATATATGTTCCTTGGGTTGGCCTCTATCAAATGTGTGTTTTTTGTTATCGTCGAATAATCAAAATGTCCGCCACGACGGACCCACAGTTTACATAAAGTTATATAGGAGGAAAAGTCTAAAATTGACATCTTCTCTGAAATCTCTTGAAGGATTTTGTTGAAACTTTATCACAATGATCTTTGGGATAGTGCGCCTCAGATTTGTGTTTTTCGCAGCCGCCAGTTATCCAACATGGCCAACATGACTAAAACTATGTCAAATTTCAGGAAATTTCAAACGACATCTCCCCCGAAACCACTTAATCCACAAGTGAAATATCATGTACATGTTCCTTGGGTTGGCCTCTATCAAATGTATGTTTTTCGTTATCATCGAATAATAAAAATGGTTGCCATGGTGACCCAAGGTTTACATAGTGTTATATAGGAAAAGGCTAAATATGACATCTTTACACAGTAGAGCCTCTACAGGCCCTGTTGGGCCTCTTGTTCTGTTACCTATTATTATTCAATGGTCAGTACTAATCCATTTGGTGGGACAAAAACACCGTGGACAGACTGTAGTATCACCCAAATACATACGCAACGTCAGTGCATACATGTTCATAAATGCACTTACACCATGTACACTCAACAGAACTGTTCAATTTCCCAAGCCCCTATTCCATCAGTGCTTTCAGCACTTTGTTTGTGATGGGTTTTGGCATAAATGACACGTGTATCTATAAAACTCTTCAAGATACAAGTGTTTAAAGATGGACAACATTTTGTGAAATGTTCGCACTTTCCCACGTGAAATTCAGATAAATTGTAGTGTTCAATCTGTTTGTTATTATGTCAGTGGTTTGTATAACATATTATAATGTGTACGTGTGTGTGGAGAGGGTTTCATAATGCTTTAAAGGGACACACGGCAATCTTGAAATTTTTGAAATGGTTGTCTCGATTTATATATCCATTGTAATTTTTTTCTTTACCCTGAATACATTTAAATAAATCAAATTTTAAATATTTACTATTTTGTCTTATTATACTATCAGTTTTAATATATTATTGGTGCAATAATATCAAAAATTAATAATATGCAAAAGCAAATTGCTTAATACTATTCTTATGATTAATATTAATGTTGAACAAATGCAAGGTATGCAGAAAAACTAGCGGGACGCCATGAGTTTTTAAAAAATAAAGATTGCCGAGTGTCTCTTTGAATAGAATGTCGTTAAACACTAGAAATACCACATACCTATTATTTTAACTGTCAACAGACGTGTACAATCTTATAGCTTCCACCTGGATGCGTAATATTGTCACTATGTAAAAACAAGCCTTCTAGATTTTACAATATATATTGTTTAAATTTCATAATACATGCGAATCTTCATAAGCGAATCTGCATATATACAAGAATAAGTGAGAAAATCCTGCTTGACTTGCAAACAGGAAACATGTGAAGAGGATACATTATCTTTGAAACATATACCAAGAATTTGTCAATATTATTGACAAATCCTTGCATATACCTAGTGAAATTGATCTAATGCGTAAATTATATAAAATACTTTACTTCCTTAATATACGAGGGGTGTTCCGTAAATAATGCAATTGGTATTGATACTAGAATACTATAATCATTTTTGATCAGTTGTTTTTGCGATTTCCTTCAAAGTACTCCCCCTTAGCCGAAACACACATTTTGAGCCGCGCATACCACTTTTAAAAACGTTTTTCATATTCATGAACAGGTACACCCTTAAGACACTGGTAAACAGCAGATCCCAGGGCATTCCTCGAGTTATATCTTTTCCCTGATAAGTGATTTTTGGACTAGGGGCTTTTCAAGCCCTTGTCCTTAGCAGGCGACAAAATTCGAGCACGCTAGAAGCCGCAACAGATCGTCACTGACGAAATGTATCACTACGCTAATAGACAGAGCGTCAGCTGTCATTTTGATTGAGTGTTCATTCGCATAAAAGAGATAAACACATCCCACTCACTGTATGCATATTCATAGGGGCCCTGGCCTTGTGTAGAGAATAAATAGTTCTACGGATCAGACAAATATCATCTAAATCGTAAATAAGCTGTGGGAAATGGAAAGAAAATTGAACAATGTGATGTTTGGGCCTATACTTTTTTCTACTAAGACAAGAAACAAGATGATATGTTTTATCTCGTAATATTATAAACCCTGTTTGGACCCCGTACATCCAGCTTTGCAAACCTGGGATAAAGTAGCTCATTTGCATATTAATGTCGAAAGGACCAATGCTTCCGAGCAAAAGTAGTTATTTTTCAGCAAAAAACGAATAGAGGTAAACATTTGCGATATCAGCGGGAAAATGGAACATCCGTCACCTAATGGAGACAATCTTAAAGAAAGTCTTCGTCAAAATGTTATAATTGCAGAATTTACAAATTGTATAAATTGTATTACTGCGCTGTAGGAGCGGCATTTCAGACGCAAAAGATTGAACTAATCTCGCGTTGATTTCATGACAGGCGATCACTATTAATCGAGTGGAGAAGATTTTTTTCGAATCCGACTTTGTACAGATGTGAATAATGTTGCTCCGAATTAATAAATGATGGAATACATACACAATAAAAAAAATATGTAAACAATATTAAAATTAGATGTATTTTTCCTAAAGGGATAACTCATACGGCCAATATTTCAATCCGGTGCAAGCGTCGGAATTTAATAATTACAATCTGATCCCTTCGAACTCAAGAAGACGCTTTCCGCCAGTTTTGTCAACACAGAACCAAATTCGACACAGAACACAGAACTTATGTTCATAAATGCACTTACATCATGTACACTCAACAGAACTGTTCAATTTCCAAAGCCCCTAGTATATCAGTGCTTTCAGCACTTTGATTACATTAAACAATGAAAAAGTACAAAAACACAAATCATACTTACTATACACTCATACAACCCATCCATTCACTCTGACGCCCCAAACTGTCTCACACATTCACTCTGGCGCACGTATTTACCCTGTTTTAATGATTTAACTATTCATATTACATATAGTATTATGTTACTATTTTAAGTTTTAATAGTTTACATGTCATGTCCAATGAGGATGAACATACATTTTTTACTCATTATACATTGCAGCTTTGCGAATAATAAATGCTTCCCTAACAAAGCTAGATAACTTAAAAAGCTCTTGCTGGCTTGAAGATTGCATCAGCTGAAAAAATGTCTAAACACTTGGATGTCTGTAGTAATATTGTTTTACATATAGCTTATGTAATTGTTCGTACAAAGGACAAATTAAAGAGTAAAATGATATTCATCTTCTAAGTTGGTACTATTAGACAGTGTACAATATCTTTGATTTCTATCAGTTCTATTTTGTGAATATCTGCCAGTTTCAATTCTAAGTCTGTGCGAGGATACATGGCAGTTCTTAATTTCAATGGCAATATATCTAGATACACTAGATATTTGAACAAAACAATCTATTAGTTTTTGTTTAATCTATAAATGAAAAGTTTTCATATCAATACAATTTGGGTCATTCCAAACATATATCTGCCAGTTTCAATTCTAAGTCTGTGCGAGGATACATGGCAGTTCTTAATTTCAATGGCAATATATCTAGATACACTAGATATTTGAACAAAACAATCTATTAGTTTTTGTTTAATCTATAAATGAAAAGTTTTCATATCAATACAATTTGGGTCATTCCAAACATAATTATAGACACAGTCAATTAGAATGGTTTTAACATTGCTGGCCCAATTCTTCATTCCTCTTTCACAATCTCTCACAGCATCTTGATAAAAAGTTGATATTAAATGTTTTTTTAATCCACCATCTTTCTCCAATACTTTATTATTTTTACATACCTTAAAATATACAATGTATATCTACCAAGTTCTCCATAAATACTGGCATTACTAGTAGACGTTTTAACTCTTAACAAGTATTTACAAAATTTCAAATGTATTCTTTCGATCTCTTTTGACTTTGTAAAACCCCAAATTTCTGATCCATAGTTTAATATAGAACCAACGAACGTATCAAATAATTGGCAAACTTTTTTTGTTTTAAAATTTTATTTTTTTACATGTGCAATTAAAATAGTCTCTTGATTTAAATTATATGAACCCGTATAATTAAAAACAGTTCCAAGGTAGTTAAAAAAGTTAACAACTTCTAAATGATTTCCATTATAAACCCATGTCTCATTAACTAAAAGATGACGCCTTTTTCTAAAAGCCATAACTTTAGTCTTTTCCGCGTTAACCTCCAAACCCCATTTTTCTAAATGTAAACGTTCTTGTAACTCAGAAGTGATTTTTCCAAACAAAACCATATAACCTGCGAAAAGCAAAATAATTAAAATTATATCATCTAATGTAAGTCCAGATTTATTACTATCTTGTAAGAACAATTCCAGATCTTCTACAAAAAGCGAAAACAATATTGGAGAGATTGCCTCCCCTTGCTTGAGATCGATTGTACATTCGAAAAACTCAGAAAAATTATTACAATGTCGTACACAAGATTTCATTTTGCCACACATCTTAACAATTTACCTTTAATTCCTAGCTTAAAAAGTTTTAGCCAAAGGCCATTTCTATATATACTGTCGCAAGCCTTCTTTAGGACCACAAACGTACAATATAAGGACTAAAATTACGTGTGTTTTTTCATATAAATTAAAATATAGCTATATTTCATGGGTAAAAAGAAGTCATACACGCAGACAAAATCATCTTTACATAAAATGTTGTCACGATTGAGAAGCGAACCCATGCGAACATCTTTATGCCCAAAATGGGGCGAGTCTCTCTACATGTGCGAACTTATCGTATAATATAACACAGTTATGGCATTGATTGGCATATATTACTCCAGCACGGTGATGTTGAGCTGTTTTTAGCTCTACTGATCAGAGATCAGCAGAGCTTATGCCGTGGTGCGGCGTCCGTCGTCCGTCTGTCCGTCTGTCCGTAAACCTTTTTTTGTAGCGACTTCTACTCTGGAACTACTAAATGGATTTTCATGAAACTTTACAGAAATGTTGCCCATGAAGTCTAGTTGATCCTAGCAAAAATTCATGTTGATGTGAAATCCAAGATGGCCGCCAGATCTAAAAATAGGTTTTTAAAAAACAAGTTTGTAGCGACTTCTTCATGAAAACTATAAGTGATATTGATATGGGACATTTTCTAAAATGATCAGCATGACATGATATTGGTCCTTGTCGAAAATCGTTTTGATTCGACGTTAAACATGGCTGCCAGCGGCCATCTTTGTTTACATAGAGTTATATAATGAAAACTTGTAGTAACTACTCCTCTGAAACTACTTGACGGATTTTCATGAAACTTCACAGGAATGTTGCTCTTGATGTCTAATTGATCCTAGCAAAATTTCAGGTCGGCCGGAAATTCAAGATGGCCGCCACGGCAAAAAAAAAATTTAAAATACAAGTTTGTAGCGACTACTTATTGAAAACTATAAGTGATATTGATATGGGACTTTTTCTAAAATGATCAGCATGACATGATGTTGGTCCTTGTCAAAAATCGTTTTGATTCAATGTTAAACATGGCTGCCAGAGGCCATCTTTGTTTACATACAGTTATATAGTAAAAACTTGTAGCGACTACTCCTTTGAAACTACTTGACAGATTTTCATTAAACTTTACAGGAATATTGCTCTTAATGTCTAATTGATTCTAGCAAAATTTCAGATCGGCCAGAAATTCAAGATGGCCGCCACAGCTAAAAATAGATTTTTAAAAAAGAAGTTTGTAGCGACTACGTCTTGAAAACTATAAGTGATATTGATATGGGACTTTTTGTAAAATGATCAGCATGACATGATGGTTATAAGGGTCAAACATTATTTTGATTCGACGTTAAACATGGCTGCCAGTGGCCATCTTTGTTTACATAGAGTTATATGATGAAAACTGGTAGCGACTACTCCTCTGAAACTACTTGACGGATTTTCATGAAACTTAACAGGAATGTTGCTCTTGATGTCTTATTGATCCTAGCAAAATTTCAGGTCGCCCGGAAATTCAAGATGGCTGCCATGGCTAAAAATAGATTTTCAAAATACAAGTTTGTAGCGACTACTACTTGAAAACTATAAGTGATATTGATATTGGACTTTTTGTAAAATGATCAGCATGACATGATGTTGGTTCTTGTCAAAAATTGTTTTGATTCAACGTTAAACATGGCTGCCAGCAGCCATCTTTGTTTACATAGAGTTATATAGTAAAAACTTGTAGCGACTAATCCTTTGAAACTACTTGGCAGCTTTTCATGAAACTTTACAGGAATGTTGCTCTTAATGTTTAATTGATCCTAGCAAAATTTCAGATCGGCCAGAAATTCAAGATGGCCGCCACAGCTAAAATTAGATTTTTTAAAAAAGAAGTTTGTAGCGACTACATCTTGAAAACTATAAGTGATATTGATATGGGACATTTTGTAAAATGATCAGCATGACATGATGGTTTTCAGAGTCAAACATTAGTTTGATTCGACGTTTAACATGGCTGTCAGCGGCCATCTATCAAGATGGCCGCCACGGCTAAAAATAATTTTTCAAAAAACAAGTCTGTAGCGACTACTTCCTGAAATCAAAATCAATCAGTAGAGCTTCAAGGTCATTGACCTCTTGTTTGTTGTTCATATTCTTGCACATGCACATGCACATGCACGTTAGACGTATGCAAAAGAAACCACAAACAGGCTACCCTAGAACATGTTTAAACCCCCAGCGGTCTTTTTTGCCACTGACCGTTCCAAGGCGGTAGCCATATGTCAACCCCTTTGTGTTTGTGATGTCTTATTTGGCCTTTTATTAATTTCTTTAAGGTTGTTCTTTGTTTCTGTGTGTGTTTGTGGTTGACTGTCGTGAATGCTACTTTTCCTGTTCGATTTTTATATCTATATGTGTGCTGCGCGCCTTCATATAACTGATGACATGATAACTGATGACTACCATAAAAGCATGGATATACAGCAGCATGTAGATCTATGATAAAAGTAAGTCTTATTATTAAAAAGTTATAGAATCAAGATGCCGCTAGAATTTGTGCATGATTTTTAAGCTTTCAAAGCATTTAATATATGAGCTTAATTAATATCAGGACTTGTTAGAGGGCCACACGGAAGATTAGTTCACAAACTAAATGTGTTACCCTCAATAAATAAAGTCTATCATTATTATTATTATTATTATTATTATTTTAACATACATGTACAGTCCCAGTTAAGTCTGCATACATTTTGTATATGTACATGTATAAGAATATAATTATTTTAAAACGAACAGGTATTCTAATATACATAATACAGTCTAAATTACATTGATTCAGTACTGTACTGTATTTCCAGTTCGCTACGTGTAACATTCAACAAAAACAAGTTATTTTGAATGTGAACCGTGCAACAAAATTTGTTTTCATTTTGTGTAAATGGCGATAATGCATATAAGGGTTACTTCTCAGCAGGCCATTTCGGACACAAACACGTTCGCCTAATGTAGAAAAAGTTACTTCAAAACTGGTAGTTACAAGGTTAATTTTTACTATATGAGTACAAATTAAAATAATACATTATATACATTTGCAGCAGGCCATTATGAACCTTTTGTCAATCCGCATGACTAATATAATTAATAGATTTGCCTCTGCAGAAATTTGAAAGCGAACGATTTCTTTGAACGATTTTCCAAAGAAAACCATTTTGTTCCGGAAATCAAGCAGCAATTGGAATAATTACAACAACAGAATTTCGATGTTTTTCTGCTGGTAAACACAAATTAAATCTGAATATTTTCTGAACCAAATCGAAAATCGTAATTTTGACAAAGAAAATCAGAAATCGGATACATGTCCAATAAGAGGAAAGAACGATTAGTAAAAAGTGGAATTTGTTCCGCTTTTCTTTATTCAAAAATACATTTTAATTGTTTTTTAATTTTAAAGATTATTTCTGTCCGAATATTTTCTGAATAAATGCGGATGTCCGAATATTTTCCGAAAGCAATACCAATGTCCGAATATTTTCCGAAAGAAATGCCGATGTCCGAGGAAATGCCGATGTCAGCATATTTTCCGAAGAAATGCCGATGTCCGAATATTTTCCGAAAGTAATACCGATGTCCGAATATTATCCGAATGAAATTCCGATGTCCGTATATTTTCCGAACTATTGCTGATGCCTGAATGTTTTCCGAAGAAATACATATTCGGACAATTTTGTCCGAAGAATCGGAAAGACGAAGACTTTCCGAGGAAAATGAATTTGTCCGTGGAAATTTCCGAATTATTTTCTATTAAAACCCATGTCCATTACACCGAAGACCGGAATTCCGAATTTATTCCGTGGCTTTTTTTCGGAATTCCGCGGAAATTACAGAGATGGGATGGTAAGTGCTTGATGAGAAGAAGGTGCTGTTAAAATTTGATGAATATAGGACGTGGTGCTGGTGAGATATTAAAAAGCTGACGCCCGGTTTATGGTGAACTGGGTCGTTATCCACTATTTGTAACTAGATAATTAGATACTAGAATTATTATTATCAGACTTTTAAAAACCGACAATATTATTTTAAGCATTGTATATAAAATATAGATATAAAAATCGAACTGGAAAAGTAGCATTCAAGGACGACAGTCAACCACTAACACACACAGAAACAAAGAATAAATTTAAAGATGAATAAAAGGCCAAATAAGACATCACAAACATAAAAGGGTTGACAATAGGGCTGGGGGTTTAATCCAGGTTCTAGGGTGAACCAAACCTCACACTTATCCTACTGTCAACCCAATAAAACGGGACAGTACAGTCAGGACGCAAGTGGTTATTTCCTTGCGCATCTCCACTCACTTGACAACTGTATAGCAACGTTGAAAATAGTTACCCACCGAGTACCTCTTTGAAAAAACCCTGAATATCCGCCATTTTGTTGGCTTGAAATGACCGAAAAAATTGAAGAAAAATCGAAATTATTTTATACGAAGGCATTATTGCCACTACATCCTCAATTTGAAATTATTTATACCTATGAAAAGCATGTCACAAGTCAAAGCAAACATCAAAATATGTATTGAGTGCTTTCAAATCGAGCATCAAGCATGCAAAAATACAGCGATTTTTACGCCGATGTTGTCAATTCAGTCAACTTCGAAAGACTAGCAAGTTAATGCCTGAATGTAATGTTATATATTCTGTTAACATGCTATTTCAACAACTTATCTTGTGTCCGAATCCAATCTTTAAAACGGCTAGAAAGGCTATATAATCAACATATTTTGTATTTTCCGTAGCTAACAATTCGATATTGACTCGGCACAAACACGTTACAGGGGTATTCTCAACATTATTATTACAGATGATTATGACATAATACCTAAGGGAAGTAACCCTGTTTAACAAATTGAAGTACGGATCCAGGGTCGGGGATGGGGGGGGGATTTTTAAGGAGTGTACGATGTAAGAAGTTTGGGATTACGGTGCACCAGACCTCCAAATAAAAAGCCTATGGTATATGGTATAACACCGCAAACATGAATGGAAATCCAGGATACCCTTCATTTATATGCAGAATGTGTCTATAATCCGCAAAACAGTGTCTGCAGCACATTCTATTGACGAAATGAGTCACGATACCTAAGTTGTGTGTGACTGATGTGCGTAGTCCGTTTTACCCCCCCCCCCCCCACCCCCACCCCCAAACACACACACACCACACACGCCAGAATTATTTTTTTATATAATATATATAAAACAAATAATTATATATAAAAAAAAAATAACAAAAGGACTCATTTCAACAACAAATATTGAGAACCTCAAAAAGAATTAAGAAAAACAAGTTTATTGTAACAAATGGCCTAAGAATGTTTTGACTTTAAAACAACAACAAACAAAACTAGCTCTTCCTAGGCCACCCACTGATGATTTAAATCCCGCTGTCCTATATGAACTGCCTCCCTCTCTCTGTCTACAACAGCAGACCGGCCTTTTTTCTTTTCCTTTTTTACATCAAGTCATGTTGACGTAAGCCTTTAAAATTCGACATAGCCTGCGAATGTTATGAAAGAAAATGTTAAGAACACCTCACCATCTCCATACATCCGCCGCAAAACCGTACCGTACTTTTTTTTTTACTATTTTTTACTATTTTGTAGTGTGTGTGTGTGTTCGGTGGGTGGGGTCGGTGGAGGTGGGAAAAGGCTACCACGTGCTTAAAAAATGTTGACCCCCATCGTGTTATTGCTTTTATCCCCACCTCATCCTCTATTTTGAAATCATGATTTCCGATCTCATAGTGTGCCCTTACAACTATAAGGTATACATTAGGCCAAAAAAAAAAGAATACCTGTGTTTCCGGTGGCCTATTTTTAAGGTGCCGACCCTAAAACTTTTTATAAAAAAATAAAAAATAAAAAAAATTGTTCTAAACAATGATTTATCACAATATATCGAGGTAAACTGACATCACAGAGACACTTTTAGTTGTATCATCAACTTGTATGGGTTTCATGAGATAAATACATGTAGAATCTCACAATATCTTGCTACAAAAAAAAAAGAAAAAAGAAATGCCTACCGACCTACACTATTTTTTTAGAACATGCAATAGGAAACACACCTATTTTATTTTTTTGGCCTTACTATCTGAACCCCTAGACTCGTCCACGGGTCTCCATTATATGTATATACATAAAATACAACTACTTTATATTTTAGATGTACTTTTATGTAAAACATGATGCTCATTTCCAGATGAGGATACAAGGTTGGAGATCGAACGACCCATAACATCTCAACACCCGTTAACATAATATACATGCATTCCAAACCAAACCAGATATACAAGAAGACCAAAACCCGCAAAAAAAACAAAAAAAGTTTCGTGACCTCGTAAAAAACTCATCAGGCTAAGATCATTGTTTTTGCTCGTCAATCATTTATTTCAAGTTACATGCCAGCTAATCACGAAACCTCGATCCGCCTTTGGCTTCTATTTCCGTATCTATAACATTCAGACCTAAATAACGAATAGATTACAAACTTTGAACAGGTAATACAGAGAAGGGAAACTGAAGTTTATTTCTTGTTCCAATATGGTATTTTCAACACTAAACATTTTGAGCAAATAATAAGAACTTGGTAGGGTAACCACGTGATATTTAGCGACCACGCTGGTTTGATCGGAAGTTTTAAATCTCATGAATCTATTTGTTATCAGAGAAGTTTCCTATCTGTTAGTTATTAGATCTGTGTATGATTTTTAGAATGGGCCTAGAACTGTATGCAGGCCTTCAGAGTGTCTGTACGTTTTGTTGAATAAATTAAAAAAAATAAAAATAAAGTCCCGATCTTCCTGTCACTAGCTAAACAACACCAGTATAAATCCACTAAATTCTGATGTTATAAATGTTAGTTTAAGTTATTTGCACTGAAGAATGGTTTCAAACTCGGGTTCTTTACATTCACATATACTTCATTTGAACAAACTTTATGATCTATTGGTTTGCCAACAGGCTTGCATTATGATAGTATAGAAATATAGAGAGAAGAAGAGGTGTTAAATAATTATATAGGCTATAGTAAAGGCCCTTTACTATTTACATATGCTATAACGCCTTTCTTGTCTCTATCCTCCTATACTATGGTAATAGCCTCCTATACTATGGTAATAGTATAAGCCTTAGTATGGATTGGCCTTCATATGTTGATATATTTCAGTGGTTCTTGAGGAGAAGATTTGTGTAAGGTTTCTATCTTTTATAGTAATAGCGACTAATTTTAACGACGACGGACTAAGAGTGGTCCCAATAGGTTGTCAGCTTACAAAAAAAAAGTGACCCGTCAAAAAACAAAGCAAAGTTTAGTGGGTTCAGATAGATCGTTTGTTTTTGCTCGTCAATTGTGGTCTCAAAAGTTACGCACCATCTATTCACAGAACCTGAATCCGGCTCTAGATTAGGCGACTATGAAAGCAATCGTAAAAGCTCGGCCAATCCCGTCATTCTTTGGGATATGCTGTGAAGTAGTGTACGAGATGTTGTGTGTACGAGATATTGCGATTGCTATGAAAATAGATCACCGTGTACATGCAGGGTCTAGATAGGCCCTGGTACATGTAAGGTCACAATGGCGCGTTCTAACTATACCCGAAATGTATACAAAATAGGAGTGTGAAATGCCATGCATGTCTAAACCAACCACAAATTTATTTCTCATTTTTCAAATTACCATTTTTTTTAAAAACAACGTTTCTTTCAAAAAAGGACTTCAAAGAGGAAAAAACAAGATTTTAAAGTGACTGAAAGCGATCTCGGTCTGTAATGTGATTACTGTCAATCAAAATACACGTGAAAACCCTTCATAGTAAGCTTCAGTTTCATATGAAAGGTTACCTCAGAAGGAGAATAGATGAAGTTACCCGTCAGACACGCCTCTATCAGGAAGCGAACTCGGTCAGGGCAGAGATCTGTAGCTCTAAAGTGAAGGCCTTATCCAATGAGCTACCAAAGCTATTGTTAAATTCTTTGGCTGAAAAACTAGCCGACTCGGCTTGTTTTTCCTGTCCCTTTAAACTATAGCTTATTCTAAGATATGAAATCAAATGAGTTTTATGTCCTGTTAACACATCATATTAGGTAAAATTGGGACAGCTACCTCAGAGAGAAACGAGATGGAGACATCAGACATGCCGGTGCCAGGGAATGAACCCACATCCACTTTTCTACCAAGATGGTGCTACACTCTGGATAAGCTTTAAAAGTGTGTTCTTGGTATATATTACACATGCAAATCTTACAAGAACATTACTATTTAATGTATTTATTCCATTAAATGTTTACCTTTAATAACGCACGAATGTCAATTTTTTTTTATAATCTAAATATAAAAATTCCGGACAGTGGAAGCAATCAAAATTGCCATGTGTTTCTATAATGATATTCATATAACATTCAGGGATTTTTTTCAGTCTATGAATAATGATAACAAAGCAATCCAAGCATGTACCCAGACACAAACATTCTGAAGAAATGTGTTATTTATGGCTCCCCCACACAAAGTGTGGTAGGGGAGCCATATTGATTTTGTGCTTTCTGTCTGTCTGTCTGTCTGTTTCTCTGCGTGTCTGTGTCACAAACGATGTCCGATCAATAACTAGAGAGTGGTTGGACCTAGGGTCCTCAAACTTGGAAGGGTGGTTGGTCATGACAAGTAGATGACCCCTATTGATTTTGGGGTCACTAGGTCAAAGGTCAAGGCTGCAGTGACATTGACTATCAAAACGATGTCCGATCAATAACTAGAGAATGGCTGGACCTAGGATCCTCAAACTTAGAGGGATAGTTGGTCATGACAAGTAGATGACCCCTATTGATTTGGGGTCACTAGGTCAAAGGTCAAGGTTGCGGTGACATTGACTATCAAAACGATGTCAGATCCATAACAAGAGAATGGTTGGACCTAGGGTCCTCAAACTTGGAAGGATGGTTAGTCATGACAAGTAGATGACCCCTATTGATTTTGGGGTCACTAGGTCAAAGGTCAAATTTGCGGTGACATTGACTATCAAAACGATGTCCGATCAATAACTAGAGATTGGTTGGACCTAGGGTCCTCAAACTTGGAAGGGTGGTTGGTCATGACAAGTAGATGACCCCTTTTGATTTTGGGGTCACTAGGTCAAAGGTCAAGGTTGCGGTGACATTGACTATCAAAACGATATCCGTTCCATAACAAGAGAATGGTTGGACCTAGGGTCCTCAAACTTGGAAGGATGGTTGTCATGACAAGTAGATGACCCCTATTGATTTTGGGGTCACTAGGTCAAAGGTCAAGGTAGTGTTGACATTGACTATCAAAACGATGTCCGATCAATAACTAGAGAGTGGTTGGACTTAGGGTCCTCAAACTTGGAAGGATGGTTGGTCATGACAAGTAGATGACCCCTATTGATTTTGGGGTCACTAGGTCAAAGGTCAAGGTTGCGGTGACATTGACTATCAAAACGATGTCCGATCATAAACTAGAAAATGGTTGGACCTAGGGTCCTCAAACTTGGAAGGATGGTTGGTCATGACCAGTAGATGACACTTATTGAAAAAAAAAAAGTTTAATTTTTATTTTTATTTTTTTTTAATTTTTTATTAAATATTTATTTTATTTTTTATTTATTTATTTTTAATTTTTTTAATTTTTTTTATTTTTTTTTTTATTTTTTAATTTTTTTTTTTTTAATTTTTGCATAAAAAGTTTAGGGTCGGCCCCTTAAAAAAAAATAGGGTCGGTCGGGTTACCTGAACCACACATATTTTATGTGGCCTTACTGATACAGATAGTAGATACAGTTACAGGGATATTGAATATCAAAACGATCTCAGATCAATCGAGGACGGTTGGACTTTAGAGTCGTCAATTATGCGTGTTCGAGCTAGAGGGGGAGCCATACGTTTTTGTCCCATGGACAATAACAATTTCTAGTTTCTGTTGTTTTTTATAATACTTTATTTATCTTGAACAATGAAGTACAGTTAAACACAACTTGGCTTCCATAACTCGCTTTATAGACTGGCAACTCTGGATGTATCTTTCAACATAGGCTGGCAACTCTGGACCGGTCCTGGAAAAGATAATAATAATACTGGTAGATCGAACTCCTTAGTATGTGTAATATCCTATAATTTTATGGATTTTTTTTTCTATAAATCTACTGCTAAATTATTTGGAATTGAATACTTTCTAGACGTTCTAGACGCAGATTGACGAGAAACAAGATGCACAAGAGGACCTGTATCGCTCTATTTGCTATACAAATCTGGTGGAAATCAGTTAATGATGGACAACTGTATTTTTTCACAACTTTGTTCACAATTAAAAACAAGAGGTCAATGTGTTTGAAGCTTTACTGATAGGTTTTTGATAGCTAGATCAGTATTCCTGTGAAGTTCCATGAAAATCTGTCGTTATATTTTAAAAATCTATTTTTAGCTTTAACGGCCATCTTGGATTTTACATCAACATGAATTTTTGCTAGAAACAACTAGACTTCATGGGCAATATTTCTGTAAAGTTTCATAAAAATCCATTCAGTAGTTTCAGAGGAGTAGTCGATCAAAAAATAACAACAGACAGACGGACGGCGGATACCGCATAAGCATAAGTACGGCATAAGCTCTGCTGGTAGAGCTAAAAATTGGTCACAATATTTATAGCCACAATTATGATAACAGTATCTAGGTCATGTTCCATAGCCAGCCTAATTGTTCCAGAAAACCTGGAGTTATGGCACCTGAATTAAAAAAAAAATGGAGACCGAGTTGGGCATATATTTTACATACATAGTCTTTGAAATTAGCCGGTAGTCCGAATCCCGCAGTCAGTAAAAATCATGTCGGACATGTAAATTTTGCAATCTGACATGCCGGGCATGTTTAAAAATTAGACGAAACTGTAATACCAAAATGAATCGGAACGAAATCAGACCCAAAAATTAACGACAGCTTGTAAACTAATTTAAAAGTAGATTTATTTTGTTTATATATCGCTGGAAACAACTCTCAATTTCCGAACAGACTGGTTTTCGATTTTATTTGGTGTTTTCGAACGACGTTGGGGACAATAACGAAGGAGCAATATTTAGTATGAATCAATACCGCGATGTAAACCCGACTGATAATGAACTGAAGATAATTTCCGGTCCAATTTGTAACCTACGATGAGCTTTGTTCGTTATTTCGAAAGAGCGTAACCCGGTAGAAAAAAGTAATGCAGACGTTAGTGACTCAAAAAAATATGACAATATACATATTTGTCTAAAAACAACACTGAAATTACACTTTAAAAATGTGGGTCAGTAGAAATGTGTTCGGGCTAGTAAATTTTTGCAAGTCACATGCCTGATGGGCTAGTACAGGGATCACTCTAGGCCGCGATTCCGCGATATTCTCGCATTAAAATCTCAAAAATCGCATGAAAAAAAAGACAAATGGAACAAATTGTTGCACCGAATTCGGGGGAAATACATTTTCACCATTTCGGTTTGTATTGAAAATATATTTATTTACATTTCATTTAAAATGCTCTTGGTGGGGTGACCACACAGTCTCATACCCAACCCACTAATGTACACAGTAAGCCACCGCTAGGTGGGGTGTCCTGCTCGAAGGGGGAAATGAGTACCCCTTACGCCCAGGATAAACTCCAACCCAGACGGAAACTGCCTGGTTTCCCTTCCAACCCTGTTTCCAGTAAGCTGGCCGGTACTGAGGGGGTGGGGGGACCACGGTGGTGGCAGAGACTCTCTCTAAAGCATTTGCGGAAGGTCCTCAGAACAGCTCCGACTCGGACTCATCTAGGTCACCTTCCAGAGAGTCCAAGCACAGGGGTAACCGTGATTTTTCAGGTAATTCTTCTTAGTCATGGACTACCTTTCTGTTATTATATTTTCTTACGTGTTGTATACTCGCAGATTGAATAGAATAGAACAGAATTTTTTATTTTAATATTCATAACAATGTGAACATGACATGGAACAAACATGAAATCAAATCATATGATAGAAATTAAGACTACATATGGATTATAAAAATGTTTGCGGAAGGTCCTCAGAACTCGGGCTCATCTAGGTCACCTTCCAGAGAGTCCAAGCACAGGGGTAACCGTGATTATTCAGGTAATTCTTCTTAGTCATGGACTACCTTTCTGTTATTATATTTTCTTACGTGTTGTATAATCGCAGATTGAGTAGAATAGAAAAGAATATTTTATTTTAATATTCATAACAATGTGAACATGACAAGGAACAAACATGAAATCATATGATAGAAATTAAGATTACATATGGATTATAAAAATGTGTCTGGGACACTTTCTTGTGCTTCTTTTCATTGTTATGTCAGAAACACTTACCAACAATAGGACTTAGACCTCTTTAGGAAATCATAATTCTTAAACAGTGCTCTCTATTGGGATAGTTTTTTTTTCTTTAGTATGGAAATCATACCTTCCTATTGACAGGGCGTTCTATCAGGCTAAAGGAAATGATAACCGCATTCCAAGAGTGAAACTATCTAGTAGCCTTCTGGTTAGACAGACCATCTAAAATCAGAGAACGTAAATTGTCTAAGTCTTATCTCTAATCCTGATTAGCAGGCTGGGAGTTATTCCATCCTCCAATAGAACTCATTATTTTGGGGAACAGGACAAGTTAAGTTGCAATAATACTCTTTTTATTTGTAAACACTTCTTGAGCATTGGCTGCCTTTGTTCTCGAATGTAGATCCTTATTAAATGCTTTCGTATCTTTAGTATCTATGTGTTTACTAATAATTGTTAAAGAGCATTTAAATTTAAAGTATATTCCTCTCGTGGTCTTGCTTTATACCCACTACGGGAATCCGATACTTGTCTTTAACTAAAGATTTTGTTCTTTTCTGTCCTTATGGACTTAACTATAGAACTAGTTTTGCAGGTAACCTAGTTAGAAGTCAGTACCTACTTTCGAGGTCCATCACAAGATTTGACCTATCTAGGATGATTTTAGTTACTACGGCTTCTCCGCAACCTTTTCCTGCCCTGGTTACGGTTGAGTAGATGATGGCTGCGGGTCTATTGTTTATGTTTATGCTCATCAGACTTGCAGGTGTATAAGCATTTATTTTATTTAGCACCAGTAATACTTATATCCAGGGGTGTCATTAAGAGTGAGAGGGTGGTGGGGGGGGGGGTGGAATTTCCCCCTGCTACTTAGACCCGTCTACTCGGTTAATATGAATACTTTTACTAATATTGTATACAAGTATCTATCAAATACCCCCCCCCCCCCCACTACTTTGCTCTGTGGGCCGCTTACGTAAGTTAATAATATCAATTTATATCACCACCGTTTATATTTACAATAGCTGTTATTATTTACAGTGGCACATATTTGTTTTTTTTATACAATTGCACGTGCAGTTGTTGGCTCAGGCTTCCCTCTTGCTGGTAAGTTGATATGGGTAACTCCCGTGGCTGAGTGGTTAGTCTCTGACCTAAAATCACTACCACTCACCGCTGTTTTATGATGGTGTCCCGTTTAGCTCAGTTAATAGAGTTTTCGCCCTGTAGGGAGGAGTCCCGGGTTCGTGTCCCATACCAGCCACAAGACAACTGACGTCTTTTTTTTATTGTGGATTTTATAATAAACCATATATTTCATTGTTTGTGTTTCACTTGTGAAATATCGACAATTACGTAATGTCGCTTTTGACGTTATTGTCTTCTCTTTTTAGCGCATTATGTTTTGCTGCTAAAGTATCTAGGTTGATAGTATATAATAAATTATTAATAGAATAATTGTGGTTCGTCGTGAATATAGGATTTTTCTTCGATAAGTGATAAATTTGTTTTCACCAGAACCTTAGCACGAGTGAATTATGCCAGTTCCTCACTGCGGTTTTTGGGATTACACGAGGGTTGGTTAAGGTCCCCTTCTGTACCGCTTAGATATCAAGGCAGTTTCGGTAGTTTGGGTGGCTGAGTCTTTGGCTTAAAAGCTACTGACCTCAACCCTACATGGGTTTTGTTCCCTGTCTCCCTGACTAAGCCTTGTCTGATGGAGTTCTTCGTCATTCTTCTCGTCCCTCTGGGGTTGCTTTCCTTGTGTATCTTTTTAGACGCGGTTACAGGACATAAAACTCCCGTTCTTGCAGCTAAGATCACTGTCCAGATTCTAGATTCCTGACCCCACCCACTCTTCCATACAGTCATACAGTTAATGGGCTGTAGTGCCAGGGTTTATTCTCCATTAGCCCTAGGGGTACTGATGATAGTTCGCGTAGTTGTGGTTCATTCTCCCCCCCCCCCCCCTTTTTAGTCTTGCTAGAACCAGGATACAGTAAATCTTGTTTTCTATCAGTTTAGAGTAGGTCTATCAGTATGATTAAGTTCCTAACGTCATGGTAGGCTATACTGTTTTTTAAGCCCGGCTTCTAATCCGTACATTAATTAGTACATTAATTATGCCTTGAGAGCCGGACTTCTCCTCGTTGAAGTCTTGCCCTCAGGCGGTTTTGAGATACATTTGTCATCTCTTTATTTATTAGTTCTATATATGCCACATTCGGATTGAAACACAGTTTCTTTTCGGCTAGATCTTTTGGAAGGCCACTTCCTTACACATGCTAAGTTAAAGTCTCGTTGGCCTTTTACTTGAACAAAATGGGGGGTGTGTGCGTGCGGGTGCACAACCGCATTCAAGGAGACATTCTGCCGTGATCAGAACAAAAGTGGCGGGACGCGTGCGTGTGCACAGCCACATTCTAGGTGACTTTCTGCCGTGGTCTAGGAATTTAGTAGAGCTGTCCTTAATGCATGTTTAAGGGTCTCTCAGGTTGGCTTTAGTAACCCTAAAGTTGTTCCTTAAGACATGTAAGATTTGTTCACTAACCTAATGAGTTACCCTCAATAAATAAATTCGATTATTTTAATTTTAATAGGGTTCCCGTTTCTCAGCACTTTTGTCCATCTTGGTGTCTTCACCACTGCGGTAACCCCTAAGTGGGGTTACCAGGGTTACAGTCTACCTCTACCACTATCCTTCATTCCTAATCAGTATGCAACCTCATGTTTGTCTCATTTTATTGTCATGGGTAGTTTATAACACTTGTCTGTTCTAACTACATCTTCAGACTTTACCATTCGGTAATAGTTCACATAAGTGTACCTCCAGGAGGCCCTTCACTGGGTTACTCTGAGGGCACGGAGGTTTAGCTGGGCAGAATAGTGTAGCACAGTGCTTGTTACACTTCCACCTTAGTCGATTCGCTCTGATGCTACTAAAAGGATCTCTTTTTACCCTTTTCTAGAGAGATTCCAGTAACAAACTGATTGGTTTTTGTCTGGTATATACCCTTTTCAATTCCAATAAGACTGCACAAGTCAGAGCCCTTATTTTTCTTAAAATTCACAAATTATTTGTTACGTTCTATCTTAAATATTGTTTTCACTAGGTCCAGTTTTTACTACCCTGTCAGTCATTAGGTTGTGCTTCTCTACCAGTTAGCTGACTTGGCCTTGCCTAAGTCTATAACCGTAGGCATACTAATCGATTGCAGTTTTATTAGATATTTTGCTTATCTTGTTTGGTAAGCATTCATATCACAATGTTCCAAATACATATTGTTTATAGTTATCTATGTTTCACGCAGTTACTTTTTAGCTTGTGTTCATAGTTCTGTTACAATTACAGCTCAGTTATGAAGCTGTTATTGTAAGTATTGAATCAAGTGGTCGATACTTATTTAGATGATCTAGGTAATACTAGCAATTTTCTGTTCCATAGATTTGCTTGAAAGTGTCGATTATGCTTTTAAATGGTGGTGGACTTATTGTCCTTGACCGAATTGAAGGACTTATGAGGGTACCATATTCACCTTATAACGTTCATCTGCCCATCTAAGAAGTTTTAGAGGCTCCTCCTACTGGCTCTATCGCCAGTCAGGATCCCAGTGTACGCTTTGGTGAGCGTTAGTTGCTTGGGTTCATGCTCTCATCTGTTTAAATTTCTTGTGGTTAGAGCAGGTTTGATCGTGTTTTGTTACTTGTTGTTCAGAGTTGTTCAAATCCCCTTGACATATTCGGGCACTCATAACAGGTAACATTGTTCCACCCCAGCTCATGTGTTAAAGTCGCAATTGTAATGTTGTCGTAAGTAATCTATAGACCAATATGAAAAATAATTTTAATTTTAATATTTGTCTATTATACTTACGACAACATTAACTACCCACCCCTCCTTTAATTTAGGACTTAGTTGCGGAAAAAGGGAAGTAACTCTGCATGTACGGGTGTATTTGGCGGCTCCATTGGTGCCGGGAGTCCCGAGAAGGGGATTTGGGGGAAGTTTTTCCGTTTGTGGATTAAGGCAAGTTGAGTTAACGCAATTGTAATGTTGTCGTAAGTATAATAGACAAATATTAAATTAACAATTTTTTTCATATTTGATGCAATTTGAAATTATTGCCTGTGATATCTAAGTAGATATACATGTAGGAAAAATATCTTCTTTTTTTTTAGATCAGGTCGACAAAAATGTACTTTGGTCCCAAAACAAGTACAATATTATAAATATCTTAAGGCAATTTGAGACACACATCAATTACGGTTTATTTTCACCCAAAGTGCTTTTGAAAGCTTGAATCTGTCCATGCTGTTTTAGTGCTTAAGCGAATGACAAACCTGATAAAGACTGTTTCTTTTAACCAGGTTTCTTTTAACTAGGCAAGATAAAAAAAGAAGACATTTTGCACCCTTTGCAGTCAAATAATAATAAACATTTACTGTTATAACAAACAGAAGAAACATTTAAATAAAAAAATTAAATGAAAGGGACACACGGCAATCTTTATTTGTTTAAAACTCCCGGCCTCCTGTTTCCCGTTTTTCTACATAACTTGCACTTTTTCAATCAGTAATATTAATTATAAGAATAGTATACAGCAAATTGTTTTGCATATTAATAAATGCTGGTTATATTGTGCCAATAATATATTTTAACATATGGAAGAACAACAAATAAAAAGTAAAAATTCTAAATTTTATTTAATGATATGCAAGCAGGTTTCAAGTTAAAATGATACTGAATTAATAAATCGAAATGCCAATTTTCATGATTGATAAAAACTTTAGGATTACAGTCTCTGCCAGTGTGTCTTTTTAATGATTGAACAAATAGATCTACAAGTCGAGTAGAAAAACTATCAGGATATTGTGGGGTTTTAAAAAATCAAGATTGCTGTGTTTCCCTTTAATAAATTAGCTTCAATGTATCCGTTTCAGGGAATTGCAGTATAACATATTTTAAATAAAATGCATATAATTTACTACTTTAACATTTTCATTCATAACAGTCTATTAACTCATTTTAGAATTATTTTATTATTAGAATTTTGTGTTTCTGGGTTTCAAGAAACTCATTACTCAATGTCCAGTAAAACCTCTGTGTGTTCTGAGAATGTAATGAGCTTTAAGTTAACTGGTTTTATTGGTCCAATTTTTATCACTGAACCAATCAGAATGCTTCATTCATATTTTCATTTGGTTGTTTTTATCAAGACATCACTTTCTGGTATTATGACATCAAACCCTGGTATTATGACATCATGTCATGCTATTATGATGCAACTCAGTGTGTTCTCAGAACTGAATGAGCCTTTTCATTGCTGTGAGAAACAGATTAAGACTGTTTGTATCACTCATTGAGTATAAATGAGTTTCTTGGAACCAAGAATCACAAAATTCTAAAAATAAAATAATTCTAAAATGATTTAATAGACTGTTCCATTTGTATGTTCTGGTTAGGCCAAAAAAGAAATAGGTGCGTTTCCTATTGCATGCTCCAAAAAATTAGGATCGATAGGTAGGCATTCAGTTTACCTCGATATATTGTGATAAATCATTGTTCAGAACATTTTTTTTTTTTTTGAAATTGTTTTCATAAAAAGTTTTAGGGTCGGCCCCTTAAAAATAGGGTCGGTCGGGCCACCGGAAACACAGGTATTTTTTGCCTTAATAAACGTTTTAATAATAAAAATAAATAAAATAAAATTACCAGATCAAACAGAAAATGAATTTCTTCAAATTACTGACAGTATTAGGATATAGAACTTACATAGATATATAGAGCTGCATGGGTGACTCCACTGTCCGGAAATGGAAAATATCCCTCCATCTGCATCAACACAACTGACATCTCCAATCGAATTCTCATCCTACTGCAATAAAAGAACGAAAGATGTTTAGGTAACAAACCGTAACATCATCACTAACATGTGAAAGTGACACCCGGCAATCTTTCATTTATTCAAAACTCGTGGTGTCCCATTGGTTTTCAAAGTAACTTGCATAATCATTTGCAATCATTTATTTATATGAATAATTAAAGGGGTTAGATGCACTATTTTCAAAAAAAAAAGGTGCGATGTATATAATCATCGTACCTTGGTGGCCGCCTCCATTTTATTTTCTTTGCAAAGTTTCAATAGGTCATATCTCATTTATTTTTCATGGCATTTTGATAATTCTTTCAGCTATTTTAAGGTTGTCAGAGCCCTTTTAAATAAATATTGTTTGAAAATAGTGCATCAACCCCTTTAAAGGGACACTGTCCGTAAGTAAGCAGATATTGAGCATAGCCAAATAACTGTCAGATTTTTATTCAGTGAAATGTCTACAGGAAAACATTAGCATAGACCCAGATAAGCCTGTAGTAATACATTCGTGCGTTTGAAAAAAACAAACAGTTTTATTTATTATATGTAAATAATGTGGGGCTCACTTTATTTACATTTTCGTCTGATCACATGAGATCCATTAGCGTATTAGCTTTTATATGTTGTATCTCTTACGCAAAACATCTGGCCCGGTTAGCTCAGTAGGTAGCGACGCTCGACTATTATTACCTGCGAGTGTAATTTTGGTGTAAATTACGAGTTCAATCCGATGGAACGTATTCTTTTTTTGAAACGCTATAGAATTCCGTAAAACAATTCCATTTTATTAAGTAAATATTCAATAATGGTTGGTGTGTTATGTTTGTCAACATAAATATTGTGTGTTTTATAGGCTAAAAGTTACGGACATTGTCCCTTTAAGCAAATTGTGTAACCGTGACGTTGTTTACATATTTATACTCACTTCTGATAATGTTGCACCAATAACATATCTAAATATTTGGCAGAATATTGAAGAAAACTGAAATCTCAATATTTTACAAGCAGTTATGTCAAAGTGTGGCCGGATTAATACATTGAGGTGCTACTTTTAAAGCTTCAATACAAATATAGATTGCCATGTGTCAGTAGTCAAGCATTAAATTAGCACCTTGATTTATTAATCCAGTATTGTTTAGACTTAACATCTGATAAGCTTACAAATACACTAACACAGTATACAGCAAAGCTAAACAAAAAATGTAGTTAACTGAATCAACAGTGGTAAAAATACCCTTACTTTTCGAAATTGTACTGAAAATATTATAAAAACAATTAAATGACAAAGTTGTATTTGAGGTTACGTTAGTTTATATTTAATTATGCATCATGATTTTTTTTCTTAGAATTTCTATCTTATTGACTAAATATAAAATCAGATACCTGAACGATTTATCACAAACTATTGAAGCTAACAAAAGTTATTTTAGATTTCCTAAATTGTCTACAGTCCCATATACAGTACAGTATCAATATGCATTTGGGAAGCCTCATCATTAAACAACATTCAATTCAATTCATTAATATCAACACAGTATTTTGGTTGTAAAATCTTTATTTCTCAAACAATTTTCAAAGCTGATGTATTTTCATTTACCACTGAAAAGTCCACTTCCAATGGTATATAATGTAGCCTATGTGAGTATTGTCCAAATTCTTCATATAAAATTAAATACTGAAAACATGCACCTATTTTAATGGTAATGTACTGTATAACGTAATAACTCTGAGATGCCCCCTAACACGATTTACAGTGCATGTTTAATTTACTGACGAATAAACGAATATTGCGTCAAAATATTCAATTAATACTTTAAATCAATCGCAAATCAACAAAAATTCACTTACGTATAAATATCTGCATCCTTCGTCAGCAGCCTAGCTAAGCGACAGGATTTTCGACAATTTAACGGGTGTAAAAGTAAAAAATCATCGCTATACATTATTAAATACATCAACCATTCACAGTTTGCCTTTTTATAATAAAAAAAATCCACGAAAGCACACCAAACCGTCTTTTGGGATGCCACATCGGACATCCGATAATCGGAATTTCTGACTTTTGTAGATAATAAAAATCGGGTGCATATAACCCATTTACGGGAATATACCGGAATCTACCTGAATTACCGGAATACACCATATAATTACCGGAATCGACTTTTTAATTACCGGAATACACTATTTATGATCTAAATTGGCGTAAAGGTATAGTTATTTAATTAATATATTAATGAATATGTGTTTTTGTGACATTAATCATCGAAAGATACCGGAATATGACCTGAGAATGATTTCTAAGTAATTAAAAAAAAATGAAATAATTTACTTCATTCTTCATTTCATAATCGACTTTTGCATCTAATATTGTTAGTTTGACACAAAATTAGAAAATCTTGAATACCATACATCTACCAAAATGAAAAAAAGAAATAGGGAAATGAATGAACTATATCTATAACTTTTCGGTTCTGTATAACACTAACACAATCAGATTACTTATTGGTAAATTTATAATAATAAGTGACAAGAAGTAATTATCTTACTCGATTTATTCAATTCCTATTATCATTAATTTATATATTTATTATATTGCATTGATGGTCGTTCTATCCATACATCTACCATACATCTACCTAAATGAAAAAAAGAAATTGGAAATGAATGAACTATATCTATATCTATAACTTTTCGGTTATGTATAACACTAACACAATCTGATTACTTATTGGTAAATTTATAATAATAGGTGACAAGAAGTAATTATCTTACTCGATTTAGTCATTTACTTGTTTGTGATTAGGGTAGTAATTGATTAGTGAACTATATTTACTAATTAGTAAAATGTTTGCACATGATTTAATTAATATAGGACATTCAGATTAAAACACACTACTGACATATCAATTACATGATTCACTCAATTTAAGTAATTAATGACAAAGCGATTCTGCTGCGTATATATTACAGAGCAAAGAGAAATAATTTATTATCATTTCTTCCATCCGCCAAAATGGCTAGATATTCTATATGTGGAGACAGCTACATAGCAAGACTTAAGAAGTTCACCAACAACAACATGGCACTGCCAGGAACATGTGGATTCTTCGGGGTACCAGGGATGTCTACAACAAGAAAATTTGACGACGAATTCGACAGGCTACTGCAGTTTCATCCAGACTACGTCTTTGTCAACGTCGGCGGTAACGACATATATTCGAATTCACCAGCACCAGACATTGTCAATAGGATTATAAGGCTGCTGGCGTGAAACGGGTGTTTGTCGGCTGTATTGCCGAGCGAGGAAATGTCAGAAACACAACTGTCGCGCATTTCAATCCAGTGCGACTAAGTGTTAATAAGAGGCTGCGGGTTATGTTGCAGGAAGACTTCATCGATGTCATGAAGAAGCTGACGTTCCCTCGCCATTATGACGCAGACTTGGTTCATCCTGGAGCCAAAGAAGGTGGCATGAGAATCTTGACATCTGTCATTCATAGATTTTTATTATGTACCAGGAAATAAATGCTTTATGGGCCAAACAATATTGTCGAAAGAACATCTCAAAATTGTCAATAACCAAGGCCCTTTTAACAATATCGATAAAATTATACTGTATTTATTATTATGACACATGTAAAATAGGTCAAAAGAAATATAAAAAGATCGGACAGGGAAAGTAGCATTCAAGGAGGACAGTCAACCACAAAACACAGAAACAGACAAACAAGAAGGCAAAAGTAATAATAAAAGTAAACGACATCACAAACACAAAAGGGTTGACAATAGGGCTACCGCCTTGGAACGGTCAGTGGCAAAGTAGGCCACTGGGGGTTTAAACCGGTTCTAGGGTGCACCAAACCTCACACTTACCCTACTGTCATCCCATTAAAACAGGACAGTGTAAATAAAAAAATCCCCGCCATAATCTAATCTCTAACCAACAAGGCAGCATCAATAGGCAATATAAGTAAAACACAAATATGCTCGTGTAAATATAATACAAAAAACCAATAGCCTAGAAAGCCACAATGAAGGTACTCAATGACTTGGCAGAAGCCAGAGCAGTAAGAGAATACACCATTAAGGGCACGACAAGAAAGATCATGGACAAACATCAAACGCCACCGTCCCAATGGGATTTAAGTAGGCGTCATCATAGGGTCTACAGCCTGTCCGGTCATCGTACAATTTAAGAGGAAAGCATAGTGGCAAACTGTAAAAGGGTCCACTACCAAGCATGCAGTACGTTGCAAAATGATAGTGTCATAACCTCTTTTGATAAACTTTTTAACAAGTTTAACAAAGATAGTATGAAAGTGATCATGACCAAGAATCTTACGAAGTTTATAAATCACATCACCATAGAAGTCAGGTTGTGACAGTAACTAGTAAATAGTAAAAACTAATGCAAACAACATCATCATCCGTAAATGAATTTTTATTAGCAATTTATTTGTTAGCAATATTCATAAAATACGAAAAAAAAACTAATAAATATTTAAAAAACAACATATTTTATAAAATATCTATCATTATTAGTACATTATCTTTAGTCTTCTAATACTGTAACTAATGTATTCTATCAATATTTTATAATATATCAATTATAAAAAGTGTATTCCTGTAATTAAAAATTCTATGATATATTCCGGTAATTCAGGTAGATTCCGGTAGATTCCGGTAAATAGGTAGATTCCGGTAATTCTATGCACCGATAAAGGGTGCGGGTTATATTGCATAACCCGCAAAGTATATATCATTATTAGTACATTATCTTTAGTCTTCTAATACTGTAACTAATGTATTCTATCAATATTTTATAATATATCAATTATAAAAAGTGTATTCCGGTAATTAAAAAGTCGATTCCGGTAATTCTATGGTGTATTCCGGTAATTCAGGTAGATTCCGGTATATTCCGGTAAATAGGTGGATTCCGGTAATTCTATACACCGATAAAAATCAGTTACTCTAATGTCCGTAATCTAATACCAGTTACAAAGAAATTATCCAAAAAATTATAATACTTTATAATGCTAATATTCCTCCTTTTAACACATTTAAAGAGTCCTTGCATGCCAAATTTCTGCTAAAATCCACTCATATTGGAGTTCAATTCCGACCCTGCACGTCAACTTTGAAACATGATGGCGTCTTATTTTCGTGAGGTTCCGCATGGGGTATTTTTAATATATCGACTACACCATCAATAGCTAATCAAAACACTCTTAATTCGATATTTTATTTGGGTGACATGTTAAACAATATGTTTTAATCACTCAAAGATTATTAGGCAATTGAATTCCGAACTCCAAGGTCGTAATTTTACATGGTTTAGAATTTTCACAAATCAGATCACACAACATTTCGGCCGTTGACGGACTTTTTGATAGTGAGGATCGTTCATTTTGTGCGCTCATTTGGTGTCATCCCAGATTTTCCTAATGTTTTCAGAAAACGTAGTCGAGGTATCGGACTATCTAATTCCAAAATATTAGGAAAATCTGTGATGACACCAAATGGGCGCACAAAATGAACTTTTGACAATAAAATGGATTTAAAAAACGTCAAAATGTAATAATGAACGGCGTTCATCACAATAATGACAAGTAAAGAGTTTTGAGACATTTATTCAACAACTACATCAAAGAACATTATAAAACACTTGAACATGCACACTTTTGACGTTTTTAATACAGTCACTTTCGATTTATAGTATGTTTTATAAGGTCATACACATTTCAATTAATCAGCACGTGACCCGATAATGGGACTATTTTGCGTCAAACTACTGTGGTGAAATGAATAGAACACTTAGGTCTATGCACGTGTTTACGCTCCCGTGCGTCCTGACTGGTATAAATAAAGAAATCCCCGCCATAATCTATTCTCTAACCGAATAGGCAATATAAGTTAATATCTATCTATCTACAAAGATTGGTAGATTGTTTTATTAAGAACTGGAATGCAGATTAACAGTCAAATAGAGAACTGAATTTGTTGAAATACTATATAAATATTTACTTGACCTTTGCTTATGAGAAATACCTTAATGCAGTTTATACTACAAGTCAGGATAGTGTCATTTGCGAAGAACCGACCAATTACGAATTCCGAAACTGGGCGTCCGATTACGAATATGCTTATATATTGTATTTTACTAAATAAAAACACATACCAATGGTTGTTTTTTTGTAATTTTAGTATAAAAATGGTTTGTTTTATAAATAAAAAGCTTCTGGTATAAACTGAGTATGTTAAAAATCACAAATCGTGATGCTCGGATTGCAGTACAGAATAGGATCTGAAAAGGCAATGTATAACGATCTTTTTAAACGTGTTTGATAGTATTCTGGCCGTTTGCAGTCTTTCCTTTATTATTAATTCAATGATAAGATGTATAGAATGATATTACCAGAAACAGTAAATCACCTTAGGTTAGGGTACTTCGAGGAAAGAAGCATCAACCCTACGACAACAAACGACATGCGCAGTGATGGCGTTTTGCTATGGATATTTTGCAGACTCAGACTCGTGTGGGTGTATCAAATCATCTTAGGACGACCAATGTAGGACGATGGTAACTGTCCAGTGAATATGTGTGGTAAGGACTGTTTTTAGCTCTACTGGCCGAAGGCCAGCAGAGCTTATGGGATGCCGAGTTGTCCGTCGTCCGTCCGTCGTCCGTCGTCGGCGTTAACTTTTGTCTCGTTAAGACGATGGGCCTTCATTTTTCATTCGATCTTTACCAAACTTTAACAGGTTGTTAATATCAATGAAAGCTCGGATGAGTCCGAAAACCAGCCAGATCGGACAAACAACAGCGGAGTTACGGTCTTTGATTTAGTTAAAAATGCTATATTGTTATATTTTGCCTCGTTAAGACGATAGGGCCTTCGTTTTTCATCCTATCTTTATCAAACTTTACCACATTGTTAATATCAATGAAAGCTCGGACAAGTTCGAAAACCAGCCATATCGGACAAGTAACAGCGGAGTTATGGCCCTTGATTTAGTTAAAAATGCTATATTTTGCATCGTTAAGAGGATAGAGGTTTCATTGTTCATCCGATCTTTACCAATCTTTATCAGATTGTTATTGTTGTTGAAAGCTCGAGGAAGTTTGAAAACCAGCCATATCGGACACATAACAGCGGAGTTATGGCCCTTGATTTAGTTAAAAATGCTATATTTTGCCTCGTTAAGACAATAGGGGCTTCATTGTTCATCCAATCTTTACCAAACTTTATCAGATTTTTAGTATCAATGAAAGCTCGCACAAGTTTGAAAACCAGCCATATCAGATTAGTAACAACGAATTAAGGCCCTTGATTTAGTTAAAAATGCTATATTTTGCCTCGTTAAGACGATAGGGGCTTCATTGTTCATCCGATCTTTACCAAACTGTATGCGATTGTTAATATCAATGAAAGCTCGGACAAGTTCGAAAACCATTCATATCGGACTAGTAACAGCGGAGTTATGGCCCTTGATTTAGTTCAAAATGCTATATTTTGCCTCGTTAAGACGATAGGGCCTTCGTTTATCATCCTATCTTTACCAAACTTTACCATATTGTTAATATCAATGAAAGCTCGGACAAGTTTGAAAACCAGCCAAATCGGACAAGTAACAGCAGAGTTATGGCCCTTGATTTAGTTAAAAATGCTATAATTTGCATCGTTAAGAGGATAGAGGCTTCATTGTTGATCCGATCTTTACCAATCTTTATCAGATTGTTAATGTTGTTGAAAGCTCGAACAAGTTCGATAACCAGCCATATCGGGCACATAACAGCGGAGTTATGGCCCTTGATTTAGTTAAAAATGCTATATTTTGCCTCGTTAAGTCGATAGGGGCTTCATTGTTCATCCGATCTTTATCAAACTTTATCAGGTTTTTATTATCAATGACAGCTCGGACAAGTTCGAAAACCAGCCATATCGGATTAGTAACAACGAATTAAGGCCCTTGATTTAGTTAAAAATGCTATATTTTGCCTCGTTAAGACGATAGGGGCTTCATTGTTCATCCGATCTTTACCAAACTTTATGAGATTGTTAATGTCGTTGAAAGCTCGAACAAGTTCAAAACCAGCCATATCGGACCAGTAACAGCGGAGTTATGGCCCTTGATTTAGTTCAAAATGCTATATTTTGCCTCGTTAAGACGATAGGGCCTTCATTTTTCATCCGATCTTTACCACACTTTATCAGATTGTTAATATCTATGAAAGCTTGGTCAAGTTTGAAAACCAGCCAGATCGAACCAGTAACAACGGAGTTATGGGCCTTGAATTTGTTAAAAATGCTATAATTTGCCTCGTCATACGATAAGGCCTTCATTTTGCATTTGATCTTTGACAAACTTTAGCAAATTTTATGACTCTAAAAAAAAAATACAAAAAACGCCACATTTTGTTTAAGGTAAAAAAAAACGTACCGGGTCGGGTCACGCAAATTAAACCATCCAAAAACAGGTGCATGTTCACAGTGTTATTAAGCAGCTTGCATTTGTGAATAAGCGTTCATTAAAAGCATTCTTATATTTAAGACTTATCATAAATGAACTTATAATACGGCTTCAAATTAACAACTTTAAATGGCCATATCTCCGCCAAAAAAATATTTGAACACGGAAGATGTGCAACTAGGCTTGGTACAGATTATCCTTGCCAAGTTTCGTTGAAATCTGGCCAGAGGATCGGGAGCGCTAGTCCGTACAACGTTTATGTATTAAAACCTTTAAAGAGCCATAACTCTACCAAAACTCATTCAACCAGAAGACTGCGACGATATGCACAAGGTACAGTTTCGTTGAAATCCGGCCAGCGGTTCAGGAGAACTAGTTGGGAAAAAAAGTGTGTATTAAAACCTAAAAAGGCGATAACTCTGCCAAAAATCATTCAGCCTGAACACGACAAAGACCTGCGCAATAAGACATGGTACTCACTGATCATCATTGCCCAAAATTGGAGAGAGAGAATGTCTGTAGGTAACTGTAAATCACTGTTAGCCATACAGTTTCATGAGCAAAGTGTGATATTCAATTTTTCTTCAGATTATGAGGCCCACCCAATAAATCATTTGTGACCAGTACACATAATAACACATTGAAGAATGTTGTATATTTACTGTGTTGTGCTCTAATATTTGGTCTAAAAACAATTAAGAAACACCAGATAAGTTTTGATTCAAAAGCTAAATTATGAACATATATTTCTTCATTAAAGTAAATTACAAAGTGTTGAACATTAAGCTATTCTTACCCTCAATATAGCAATGCTATACAAATAAAAAAAACTGAGAGCGGGCCTTAATTTATATACCTGAGTTGATCAGCCATGAAGCGTGCTGGCTGTAAATATTCAAGCTTCCCATGCTTTTTCTGACCAAGTAACGTTGGGAAATGTGTCCTCAATGACATATTTCGAGCCTATTGTATTTGGGGTGTGGGGGAAGAGAATTCCTATAGGTAACTGTAAATCACTGTTAGCCATACAATTTCATGAGCAAAGTGTGATATTCAATTTTTCTTCAGATTATGAGGCCCACCCAAAAAAGCATTTGTGACCAGTACACATAATAACACATTAAAGAATGTTGTATATTTATTGTGTTGTGCTCTGATTTTTGGTCTAAAAACAATAAAGAAATATCAGATACGTTTTGTATGCCAAAGCTAACTTATGAACATATATTTTTTCATTAAAGTCAATTACAAAGTGTTGTTAAGCTATTCTTACCCTTAATATAGCAATGCTATACAAATAAAAAAACTAAGAGCGAGCCTCAATTTATATACCTGAGTTGATCAGCCATGAAGCGTGCTGGCTGTAAATATTCAAGCTTCCCATGCTTTTTCAATGACCAAGTAGCTTTTGAAAATGTGTCTTATTATGATATGTGTTATAAAAAGCCTCTTCATAGAGTACCTATAAAAGAGTATACTTTTAATGATTAAGTACAAATAAAATATGATATTGGGTATAAAAAAGATGAGCATTTGACGCAAGTGTTATTGGTTAAAAGAAAGAATAATTACATCAACTGTTGTCAACAGTGTACTTATGTGAATACAAACATCACATTGAATATAGAAAAGGACCATTAATGGAAATATATATTGACCTATAGTGGAGAATTATATACACACACACTGCTATCCTATTCTTCTAGTTTTTGGACCTTTGGTTTTCATATAATAAATACAGACGATAGGTTGAATGATCTAATATGTTGGAAAGTATTTGATAGATATAACGTCAATCAATATGCATATAAATTATCAACATTAAAAATACTCGTTTACGAATTAAACTGTAAACAATTAAAAAATCTTAAAAATACAGAGATGAAATCAATAATAAATCATAATCAATGGATATGAGGTAATAAATTACCTAAATTAAAAAGATGATAATCTACACCAATCCAGACCCCAACGAAACATACAAGCTGATTGGAAGTCAAACAGTGGTGCAAAATGTGTATGGTGGGTGCAATATACAGTGCTTCGACCAACATTTAATCTAGTCATTTGTTGAAACACACCGCCACTAGTGAAATACCAAAATGCAATATGGATGAAACATACAAGCTGATCCAGATATAGAATCAAGTACTAAATAATGGATGTATAAGCCATTTATCCGCACAAACGAGACAAAACGTACAAGCTGATCTCGTTAAACAGGTTTTAAGGACTTATCTCCGAATTTTAATATGCAACTTCGTATGTAGTAGTGACGAAACATACAAGCTGATCATGTTCTCCACACATAATTGCATAATTCCCCCATATATAAAAGTTAAGCTAGCCATGCAATGCAGATAAAACATACACGCTGATCTCCAGGACAAACAGAATAAGAAAAAGGTTAAATAATCTTGACAGACGGTTAATGTAGGTCAGATGAAACATACAGGCAGATATCACTTATTACGTATTATTGTTGTAATAATGTGTCAGTGAAAACTTGTTATCTATTTGTCACACACAACTACAGTAGGGCAAGACAAAACATACAAGCTGATCGTACCTACAATGACTGTATAGGGTAACTGGTTTTATACCGAGATTGAAAGATGTGATTATAATGTTGTAATGTGTTTCAACTTATATTTATCACCCACGACCGAGGTAGAGTTAGACAAAACATTCGAAGCCCATTTAACCCAAAAATTAAGCCTATACGTAGTAATGGGTCTGTTTAGTGAGTGTGATAGACATTACATTAACGTGTGGATAAATGCTGTTCAATTAATCATTACAAATTAACACAATATGTTAGACAAATGTTAGTAGAGAAGTAAAAATAATCACCCACCAGGATAAAAAAAAAACAGCGGTATCCTATTCCACCACTATTCCACATTTTTGACGGGTTTCTCATTGAAAGATACTGAATCTCATGTTGGCCCCATGCAATGCTACCAAACCCACCGTCATCAGACTCATGGCACACTTTTCGATCAGCATCATCATGATTGCAATTATCATCAACATCGTTATATCCACAATCACCACCACAATGACCAGGATCATTTTCGTTTTTGTCATCATGATTCCCACAACTATCATCAGCATTATCATCAACATCGCAATCAAAACACTCATCATCATAATCATCTTCACCATAATCATCATCATAATAATCATAATAATCATCATCATCGTCATAACCACCATCATCACCATCATCATCACCATCATCATCATCAGATTCATCATCAGATTCATCAACTTCATCAACGAGAATATCGTCTATTATTTTACAACTAACATCCTTCCCATCATCATAGTCACCAAAACGGACTTCATTATCACCGCTACTTGCCTCAACATATTCACTAAAACAAGCATCATCATTACTTTGATCATCAACTTCTTGCATCATTTTACAACTAACATCCTTCCCATCATCAGAATCGGCACAACTGACTTTATCATCATTATTCATATCATCAACACTAATTGCTTTAACATCTTCACTAAAACAGTAATCATCATCATCTGTCCTTTCACACCTGACATTATTCTTATCATCATAGTCAACACAAAAAAATGACTTCATCATCATCACACAAATTATCATCAGCAGCAGTATTTCCACCACTACTTGCTACTTCGTCATGTAAAGACGTGTGTCATTTTTGTCAATATCAGTAATTGCTTGGTTTTGTGCGGCAAATAATTCTTTATTTATATTCTCCAAGGCTTCAGAGAAAGAGGAAACTCTGTCCTCGATGGCACTATATTTATTGTGTAACCGCAAAGCAAGTTCTTGACTTTCGTGCAACATCTTCACATGGTCGTCACGCCATTGGGCGGCCATCCGGTCTAGCCTCAACGAGTTACTGGTTACTCTAGAATCCATCATGGCCATTAATTCTGTATGAGCCTTGTCATAGTCTATGACAGGCTTTCAAGTATGTACCCTTCTGGTACTTCGAAAGAGATGAGACCTTGTGTCTCATACTCTTCCCAGGTTGCCTTCCTGACATTGGATGTTATCGTTGATAGATATTGGTTGCCTATTGCCGGTCCTTACTTCATCTCTTAAGTAAGAGTAGGGGTGTCTTTTCCCACGCCTTTCAGAGTTTCTAACTCTTCTGTAGTGGCCAAATACACATTTAAGGTTTTCCAGGGCAACATTGTATGGGACATAACAATTTATAACAAATAGACAATGAGTTTTATTAGAATTCGAAGAAACGTAATTCAATGAAAACCATATTGTTTCTCCCAAGCGGTGACGATGTAAAAATACATCGGAACGTGCCACGTATGTTGGGAGAATTCAATAATATTTCTACTAAAAACAAATTTTAGTCGAAAAACTAAATAATAATACTATCTACTAGTCGGTAATGATTGTAGAAATACTAATAAATAAGAGTTTAGCTCACAAATATGTCTCGCTAAAGTAATGCGAAACTGTGCAAGCTAAGAAAATGGCGAGTTTTTAGTCGTACGCAGCGCCATTTGTTATACAGGCCATATAGGCTGTAAGCTAGTAGGAGAACCCCCACCCCGAGGGAGAATTTTGTAGGCTATGATTTTCTGAAAGAACACAGAGTAAGTTTCAAAATGAGATATGTATGCCATCTGGGCATTGGGGCTTTAGTGAGTTCTGGGGGAAAACACAGCGTTTTTAGACGAAAATCGCCGAAATCTGGAATTATTTTTTAGAAAAAGAATGGAATATATTAGAACCAATTTGAATTGATGGAATCTTTCTCGGAACGCATCTCTACGTGTCCGACCATATAATGTATGGATTCGATACTTAAATATTGAGATTTTTAGTAAAAATGTTAAAAAAATTGAATAAAATCGCTGATTTCTGTAATACATTGGGGATATTTAACTAAAAAATAGAAAAATATATAATACTATAGAAAAAGTAAGTATTGTAACCTTTTTGGGCAGGGTAAGGTCCAGTGATTAAGTAGAAAAAAATCCCAAACCGCATGATGTTTGAAAATGCCTTAATTTTGGGCCGAAAAATGTGTATTTTTGACAAAAATAGCCGGAATCTGAAATTATTTTTTGAAATTAGTTTGAACATAAACTTATCAAACTGAAGCAATAGAATGTTGCACAGCATACATATTCAAGTGTTTCCTTGCATCGTATATAACGTATCTACTGAAATATGTTGGAAAAAAAGGACTAAAATCACTTATTTCTGCAATCCATTAGGGGTATTGGGTTAAAATCTAGAAAAATATATAATACCGGTACAATAGAAAAATAGACTTTAAGCTAGTAGGAGTAACCCTCACCCCAGGGGGAATTTTGTACACCCTATTTTTCTGAAAGCTTATTATGTGTAGAGCATTTTGGAATATGTACGTGTACCAACTGGCGACTTGGACTTTACCATGTTACCGGCATTTCAAATGAATGTATGGTGTTTTACGGCACGTCGACACATAAATAGGTCATATTGTGCACAAAAACCGATGAATCATGAAGGAATGAAGTAGTAATTAAAAATAATGTAAACGTATATAGATAAAACTACCTACAAATAAGGAATGATATGGTAGCTGTATATGTAAATCAACAAATGCCCGCCAACAAGTTATATATAGGAAAATATTACCGGCATTGCGAACATGGTACATAGAGCTATATACAGTATACGTTATAAATAGAGAAATAGCGTTGAGCGACCCTCTGCGTACGGCCACTGGGCCGACCCATATATTTTGCGACACAACGGGACCGGTGGCCAGCCGATGGCAAAGGTCCCCAGTACATGTGGCACTCGGTCGCTAGTCCATATTAGGGGAAAGGCTACCCGAGTTCGAGTCTCGAACATGGCACAAAGAGCTATATACAGTTATATAGAAGGATATAGCGTTGAACGAACTTACAGATTGGGTGACACAACAGGACAAGTGGGCAGCTGTCGGCAAAGGTCCCGGCAACGCGTGGCATTCAATCGCTAGGCTGTATCAGTGGGGAGGCTACCCGAGTTCGGATCTCGAACCTCGTAACTCACCTAGAGTTTTATACAGTAGAGGGAAAAAGCGTTGAGCGACCCTCGGCCGCTGGACCTATCCACATATTTTGTGACACAACTGGACCGGAGACCAGCCGTCGGCAAAGGTCCCATCTATACGTGGTACTCGTTCCCTAGACCTTATCAGGGTGAGGGCTACCCGAGTTCGAGTCTCGAACATGGCATATAGAGCTATATACAGTTATAATGGAAACTTTATTACGTATTTCATTTTCAGTGTGTGTATTGATACAAAGTTATTCATACTATTTGTATAGTGCTGGTTAATTTAAAAACGTTTCTTTCCAGAATACAATTGAGTGTAGTAGTAGACTACTATTTTAAATCTAAAATCTTTAATATTGTATTAATTGTTTACTTTATTGCAATAACGCATTACCTGTAATAGTGCTACCATTTATGTATAGGTATTAGTCCACTTATCTATTACATGTAACGGATTAATTTTGCATCTATGTCTTATACTGTTGTATTACAACCGTATAACATGTAACAGTGCTACTATTCCTACCACAGTCACTTATTTTCAAATAGCAGTGCGCATTGCATCTCAGTGTTATCATGACTATTGCAATTACTCATTACATGTTGCTTTGTATTCCCTTCTCAGTGTTATTGCTGATATGTATTACATGACTTGAAGCGTTGCTACATTGCATTTATGTCTTCATTAATGTTTGTTACATGTAACCATTTTATTACAGGTAACAGTGCTATTGTAATATTAATAATATTGCAATAATTTATTATCATATAACAGTACTACCCTGCATCCTGCATTAAATGTAGAAGCGCATATTGTGTCTAATACTTACGGTAGTCATTCATTACATGTAGCAGCGCTTCTAAATCCTGAATATAATCATTACTTACATGTAAAATTCATGCTTTAGTTATATAAACAGTATCATCATGGCGGTAACAGTGCTATTGTAATATTAATAATTTTAAAATAATTTATAATCATATAACAGTACTACCTTGCATCTATGCATTACTGCATTCCTGCATTACATGTAGAAGCGCATATTGCGTCTAATACGTATGGCAGTCATTCATTACATGTAGCAGCGCTTCTAAATCCTGAATATAATCATTACTTACATGTTAAAATCATGCTTTAGATATATAAACAGTATCATCATGGCGATACACAAATTTGATATGTATTACATGACATGAAGCGTTGTTACATTGCATTTATGTCTTGTTTAATGTTTGTTACATGTAATCATTTTATTACACGTCTAATACTTATTGCAGTCATTCATTACATGTAGAAGCGCATACTGCGTCCAATACTTATGGCAGTCATTCATTACATGTAGAAGCGCATATTGCGTCTAATACTTATGACAGTCAGTCATTACATGTAGAAGCGCATATTGCGTCTAATACTTATGGCAGTCATGCATTACATGCAGAAGCGCATATTGCGTTTAATACTTTTGGCAGTCATTCATTACATGTAGAAGCGCATATTGCGTCCAATACTTATGGCAATCATTCATTACATGTAGAAGCGCATATTGCGTCCAATACTTATGGCAGTTATTCATTACATGTAGAAGCGCATATTGCGTCTAATACTTATTGCAGTCATTCATTACATGTAGAAGCGCATATTGCGTCCAATACTTATGGCAGTTATTCATTACATGTAGAAGCGCATATTGCGTCTAATACTTATTGCAGTCATTCATTACATGTAGAAGCGCATATTGCGTCCAATACTTATGGCAGTCATTCATTACATGTAGAAGCGCATATTGCGTCCAATACTTATTGCAGTCATTCATTACATGTAGAAGCGCATATTGCGTCTAATACTTATTGCAGTCATTCATTACATGTAGAAGCGCATATTGCGTCTAATACTTATTGCAGTCATTCATTACATGTAGAAGCGCATATTGCGTCCAATACTTATGGCAGTCATTCATTACATGTAGAAGCGCATATTGCGTCCAATACTTATGGCAGTCATTCATTACATGTAGAAGCGCATATTGCGTCCAATACTTATGGCAGTCATTCATTACATGTAGCAGCGCTTCTAAACATTACTTACATGTAAAAATCATGCTTTAGATATATAAACACTATCATCATGGCGATACATAAATTTGACTCAATACCTTTCTCGATAAATAGTATTTTAATTCTTAATATGAAATCTCAAGATAATTTCTTTGTTTTGTTTGTATGTACATATATTTTTTGCCTTTCCCATCTAGCATTGTGCAATTGTTTACTAATTCTTGAACATATCCTGGTACATATGTGTTCTCACTATGCCTTAAGAAACCCTTCATACTTTTTTAATTCTACTTTTACATTTGATACATACGACTAAGACTAACTTAGAATATAAAAACTGTATGAAGGGAATGTCAAAACCCATTTCGTAAAGATCGTAATAGGCACGGCTATGGAACGCCAATGCTGCCTTCTGATGGTACTGGTCCGTATGTTCTGTGCATTTACCAAGTTCTTCTGTGTTAACTACATTTTGTCCTGTAGAAACATCATTTTGTTCTGTACATTTGTCATTATGTTATGTGCATTTACTAACTCGTTCTGTACTAACGACATTTTGTTGTGTGCATACATCATTTCGTTCTGTGCATTTGTCATTATGTTATGTGCATTTTCTAACTCGTTCTGTACATTTTGTAAGTTGTGATGTACATTTGATAAGTCGTTGTGTGCATTTACTAAGTTGTTCCGTTCTGACGCCATTTTGTCGTGCATACATCATTTCGCTATGTGCAAACATCGTTATTATGTTCGGATACATTACACTGGGCAACGAAAGGGGTAACACCGGGGGTAGTCATACGGTACCGTAACACCGGTGCGAAAAAACGGAGTGTCTATTGACACGTATGTAATAATAGCACAACCGTAAGAGTAGGTCGATAGCGGTTATCACGCCCGTAATATTTACATTATACTGGTATGAGTTCATATTTTTTGCCAATTTTATATAAAGTCGTATAAAGTTTATTTTTTGTAATGTATTGGTTATATTATATACATGTTTGTAAGTGTTCTTTCCCAAATGGTCAAGAAACTGTATCTTAAACGTTCTTATATTAGACATTGTCATTGTGATATATAAAACATATATTAGTGTGCTTGTCAGTAATTAAAGAAGGAAAATGTATCATATCTTACGTGTTTTTTTTAATGATTATCGTTCCTGAATTATTTACACGTATGCGATTCAAGTACAGACAACGTAGTAGTAGATACGTTTCCCATTCTCACTTCTATTATACGTGTCACTAACAATTATCGTTCCTGAATTATTGACACGCCTAATATACGAATTATCGTTCCTGAATTATTTACACGTATACGATTCAAGTACAGACAACGTAGCAGTAGATACGTTTCCCATTCTCACTTCTATTATACGTGTCACTAACGATTATCGTTCCTGAATTATTGACACGCCTAATATACGAATTATCGTTCCTGAATTATTTACACGTATGAGATTCAAGGACAGACAACGTAGTAGTAGTTTACTGGATTATCGTTACTGAATAATTGACACGCTTAATATACGAATTATCGTTCCTGAATTATTTTGTGTGTATAGATTCGAAGAATGAAGTGGATTGTGTCTATATAATTCAACACGTATTTTCAGTGATTCCGAAGGTGGTTTATACGTCAATATCTATGTAATAAAGTGAATTTATACTGATGCCACGTAAATTTACATTTTAATATCTACGTTTTATGCCTTGAATCGCATACGTGTAAATAATTCAGGAACGATAATTCGTATTTTAAGCGTGTCAATTATTCAGTAACGATAATCCAGTAAACTACTACTACGTTGTCTGTCCTTGAATCTCATACGTGTAAATAATTCAGGAACGATAATTCGTATATTAGGCGTGTCAATAATTCAGGAACGATAATCGTTAGTGACACGTATAATAGAAGTGAGAATGGGAAACGTATCTACTGCTACGTTGTCTGTACTTGAATCGTATACGTGTAAATAATTCAGGAACGATAATTCGTATATTAGGCGTGTCAATAATTCAGGAACGATAATCGTTAGTGACACGTATAATAGAAGTGAGAATGGGAAACGTATCTACTACTACGTTGTCTGTACTTGAATCGCATACGTGTAAATAATTCAGTAACGATAATCATTAAAAAAAACACGTAAGATATGATACATTTCTCTTCTTTAATTACTGACAAGCACATTAATATATGTTTAATATATCACAATGACAATGTCTAATATAAGAACGTTTAAGATACAGTTTCTTGACCATTTGGGAAAGAACACTTACAAACATGTATATAATATAACCAATACATTACAAAAATTAAACTTTATACGACTTTATATAAAATTGGCAAAAAATATGAACTCATAACAGTTTAATGTAAATATTACGGGCGTGATAACCGCTATCGACCTACTCTTACGGTTGTGCTATTATTACATACGTGTCAATAGACACTCCGTTTTTTTCGCACCGGTGTTACGGTACCGTATGACTACCCCCGGTGTTACCCCTTTCGTTGCCCAGTGTAATGTATCCGAACATAATAACGATGTTTGCACATATCGAAATGATGTATGCAAAAGACAAAATGGCGTCAGAACGGAACAACTTAGTAAATGCACACAACGACTTATCAAATGTACATCACAACTTACAAAATGTACAGAACGAGTTAGTAAATGCACATAACATAATGACAAATGCACAGAACGAAATGATGTATGCACACAACAAAATGTCGTTAGTACATAACATAATGACAAATGCACATAACGAAATGATGTATGCACACAACAAAATGTCGTTAGTACAGAACGAGTTGGTAAATGCACATAACATAATGACAAATGCACAGAACGAAATGATGTATGCACACAACAAAATGTCGTTAGTACAGAACGAGTTAGTAAATGCACATAACATAATGACAAATGCACAGAACGAAATGATGTATGCACACAACAAAATGTCGTTAGTACATAACATAATTGCAAATGCACAGAACGAAATGATGTATGCACACAACAAAATGTCGTTAGTACAGAACGATCGAGTTAGTAAATGCACATAACATAATGACAAATGCGCAGAACGAAATGATGTATGCACAAAACAACATGTCGTTAGTACATAACATAATGACAAATGCACAGAACGAAATGATGTATGCACACAACAAAATGTCGTTAGTACAGAACGAGTTAGTAAATGCACATAACATAATGACAAATGCACAGAACTAAATGATGTATGCACACAACAAAATGTCGTTAGTACATAACATAATGACAAATGCACAGAACGAAATGATGTATGCACACAACAAAATGTCGTTAGTACAGAACGAGTTAGTAAATGCACATAACATAATGACAAATGTACAGAACAAAATGATGTTTCTACAGGACAAAATGTAGTTAACACAGAAGAACTTGGTAAATGCACAGAACATACGGACCAGTACCATCAGAAGGCAGCATTGGCGTTCCATACACGGCGGTGGTGTACTCATTTATGCTAAAGATAACCTTCACTGTTCCGATAGGACGGATCTTATGAATGATAATCTTGAACTGTTATGGCTGGAAGATAACAGTAAATTTTTAGTTGGAGCGTTCTATCGACCGCCAAACTTTCAGGTACACCTATTGGATTTGTTATATGACAGTATATCCCAATTGAATAATAATATCCCAGTCTTTGTGACAGGGGATTTTAATATCGACGTCTTATCAAATTCGTCTAACAGATTTAAACTATTGTTACAAAGATTAAATATGACAAATATTATTAACGAGCCAACCAACTTTACTGTGACGCCGGGAACGTGCATTGATCTATTTATTACGAATAATACATCGCTAACTAAACACGTGAATGTACATACACCAATATGCAGCACACACTCTCCTGTGTCTGTTGAAATTAGCTTTCAGACATTTAGAAGACTAGCCTATAAACGGGTTAATAGAAATTATGATGCCACTGACATAAATGGTCTTAATACGGATATACAGAATACTAACTGGGAAGATGACGTGTTTAACTGTGATGATATAAACGCAGTATACTCTATTTTTTGCAATACTTTTAATGATTGTGTAACACGTCATGTACCTACAAAGACTGTTGTTATACGTCCCAATGATAAACCGTTTATGAACAATAATATACGCTTTAAAATGCGACAGCGAAACAGAATGCACAAGAAAGCTAAGTCTTCAAACAATCCATTACATTGGTCAATGTTTAGGCAACTTAGAAATGAGGTAATTGCTTTAATCCGCGAATCTAAGGAATCTTACAAGACTAAACTTACATCCCAGTTAACTGATAAATCAATCCCCCCGGGTAAATGGTGGCGTATAGCAAAATCGATCTCTAAATTGAACAAAGTAACTCAACCAAACTTTCCAATAAAACATAACGGTCGTATTTTAATACATCCAGTAGACAAAGCAAACGCATTGAATTCTTTCTTTTCTGCAACATCTCATATTGAACATGAACCGGAATTACCTACTTTTCATTATCGCACTGACAATAAAATGAATGACTTTATTATAAATGAAACGGAAGTAATTGATCAATTGAAAATCTTGAAATTATCGAAACCTCCAGGCCCAGATATGATTAGCCCAAAGGTGTTAAAAATAGTTATAAATAGCATCGCTGCTCCATTGACGCGACTTTTTAATCTGTCAGTGTCCACTGGAAAAGTACCTTACCAATGGAAACAGGCGAATGTAACTCCTATTTGTAAGGGCAAGGGAGAACCTGACATGCCGGGCAATTATAGGCCCATATCCATTACTAGTATTATTTGCAAATTGATGGAAAAAATCGTATTTACAAAACGAATAACCTTCTGTGCAAATACCAGGCAGGCTTTCAACCTAGAGACTCTACAGTAAATCAGCTCATAGCAATATATAATAACATAATAAGCAACCTCGACGTTGGGAAAGATGTACGATTTATATTTTGCGATATTGCTAAAGCATTTGACAAAGTATGGCATGCTGGGTTGCTTTTTAAATTAGCTAAATATGGTATCAATGATTCATTATGTAACTGGATACGTAGCTATCTCTCTGATAGGCAGCAAAAAGTAGTCCTAGATGGATTCTCTTCAAGCTTCAGTACTATAGATGCAGGTGTTCCGCAAGGCTCTGTTTTAGGTCCGTTTCTATTTTTGCTTTATATAAATGACATCACAGATGACTTATTGAATGATGTACGGTTATTTGCTGATGACACTTCTCTTTTTGTTGTCGTTGATAAAAACCCAGTAGAATGTGCCAACTCTCTTACAAATGATCTTTGCAAAATATCTGAATGGTCAAAAAAATGGGCTGTTACATTTAATCCTCAACAAAACAAAAGCCTTGTCTGCACTAGAAGAAACTATAACCACCCACCAGTCTACTTTGATAATGATATAGTACAAGACGTAGCGTCACATTGCCACCTTGGATTAACAATTCAGTCCAATGCAACTTGGTCGCATCATATAGAAAATATATACGAAAAAGCATGTGCACGATTCAACATTCTAAGAATGCTTAAGTACAAACTTGACAGACATTCTCTATTGAAAATATATATCGCCTTTATAAGACCTATACTTGAATATGGCGATTCAGTATGGGATAACTGTACACAGGGAGAATCTGATCTATAAGATAGCGTCCAAGTTGAATGAATGAATGGTGTTTTACGGCAATCTAAATAAGCATTTATTTGACCACTTCTTGACAGATTCAGAAGTATGTCCGAAATGTGGCAATCCATGTGAGGACAATACTCATTTCTTTTTCAACTGTCCACTGTATAACCAATTAAGAAATGACTTACTTGATACCCTAGCCTATCTTGTTGATGTCACGCATATCAACATTGACTTGATACTGAATGGCAGTTCCAATCTAGACGATACTACGAACTCAGAAATTGTACTTATCGTCCACAAATACATCAAGTGTACCAGGAGATTTTCGTAGAATTATAGATGTATATACAAGTACATATGTATATGTATGTGTATATAGGTATGTGCATGAATGTGTACATGTATGTATATACTATGTTATTTTCAGATATGTTTTGTCACAATGCTAGAATTTTTTTTATATTTTGTCATCTTTCTTCCTTTTTATTGTAATTTTGTTTGTTTGTCTGTTTTGTTCTCAGTTATCTTAAATTCCAAAATCAACCATTGGTTACTAAAACTCAAACTAAAACCATTATAATTTGTAATAATCGGTACATTTTTATATATATTTCGTATTGGTTTCCAGTATGATTTTCTTTCTGTTTATTCTTTTTTTTTCTCACTTAAATTCTTTCTGACAGTACAAAGTGTTAATACTAAACAATCACGGTACACATGTTTCAAAGATTATAAGTTAATTGTCAAACCAATATATGCAAACTGTACTACAATTCCACATTTTATGTTATGTTTGATATGAATGTACTGTTTATATGTACCTTGATACGGGAGAGGTCTTACATAGGCCAATCCCATTCAGTACTTGAATAAAATATTGTTTAAATTAGTCTAGAGGGAAATAGCGTTGAACGACCTTCGGCCGATAGCCGCTCGGCCGATAGCCGCTCGGCCGACCCACATATTTTGTGACACAACGGGACCGGTGGCCAGCCGTCTGCAACGGTCCTCGCTAGGCTTTGCACTCGGTCCCTAGGTCGTATCTGGGGGGAGGCTACCTGAGTTTGGGTCTCGAACATGCCACCTGGAGCTATATAGTAAATAGAATTGAGCGAACCTCAGCCGACGGCCGCTGGGCCAACCCATAGGTTTTGTGACACAACGGTGGTCAGCCGTCGGCAACGGTCCTCACTACGCGCGGCACTCAGTCCCGAGGTCGTATCAGGGGGAAGGCTTCCCGAGTTCGGGTCTCGAACATGGCACCGAAAGCTATATACAGTATAGTTATATAGAGAGAAATAGCCTTGAGCGACCCACAGCCGACGGCCGCTTGGCCGACACACAGGTTTTGTGACTCAACGGGAACGGTGTCCAGCCTCGGCAAAGGTCTCGGAGTGGTATATTAGTGCACATTGGACTGCAGAAATGTAATAATTGTTTTTTTCGTTCTTTATATGCACTTTTAAATTTTTCGCAATACCTCAATGCATTACAGAAATCAGCGATTTTAGTCATTTTATCAACATTTTGCCCTAAAATATTAATACTTGAGCATATATCTGATACAATAAATGATTTGGAAATGTATAGTGTGCAACACTTTATTGCTACAATTTGATGTTAAAACTATTTTCAAAAGATAATTCCAGATTCCGTCGATTTTTGACGGAAATACACATTTTTCGCCTGAAAATTAAGGCAATATTTTAATCATCATATGGTTCAGGACTTTTTTCTACTTAATTATTGGACCTTTGTCTATCCAAAATGTTACAATATGTCTTTATTCTATTGTATTATATATTTTTTCTAAATTTTAACCCATAATACCCCCAATGGATTACAGAAATCAGTGATTTTTGTCATTTTTTCCAACATTTTGCCCTAAAATGCCAATATTTGAGCACATATGTAAAATATGATGCCAGGAAAAACCTGAATATGTATGCTGTGCAACATTCTATTGCTTCAATTTGATACGTTTATGTTTAAACTAGTTTTAAAAAACAATTCCAGATTCCGGCGATTTTTGACAAAAATACACATTTTCCGCCCCAAAATAAGGCATTTCCAAACATCATGCGGGTTGGAACTTTTTCTATTTAATCACTGGACCTTACCCTGCCCAAAAAGGTTACAATATTTATTTTTTCTATTGTATTAGATATATTTTTAATTTTTAGTTAAATACCCCCAATGTATTACAGAAATCAGCGATTTTATTCAATTTTTTAACATTTTTACCCAAAATCTCAACATTTAAGTATCTTATCCATAAATTCAGTGAAGTACTTCTTACTTCACTGATAAATAAATTATATTGTGGGACATGTCGAGGTGCGTTCCGAGAAAGATTCCATCAATTCAAATTGTTTCTAATATATTCCATTCTTTTTCTAAAAAATAATTACAGATTTCGGCGATTTTCGTCTAAAAACGCAACGTTTTCCCCCAAAACTCACTAAAGCCCCAACGCTCAGATGGCACATATGTCTCATTTTGAAGCTTAATGTATGTTCTTTCAGAAAATCATACCCTACAAAATTCCCCCTGTGGGGGAGGGGGGTCTACAGCCAGCTCAAGAACTAATAACGGGCCTATAAGTGTACTATTAGGTAATGGTAACTTGCCCATGAGTGGTGCTCCAAACTAGCCATAGTTAGGATAACCACTGTATGGTTAATGGTTGTAGCAGTGACTTACTTCACTGGTTGTAGTTTGCCCGATTTTGACACACCTGGCCGGTAATATCACGGAATCGGGCTGTATATGTATAGTAGGTCGTTGCACTAAAGTGGTGTTGTTTGGTAAGACATTTGCCGTGGTCGTATACGTTGTGTAAGGTGTTGTTCTGCTCAACAACAATACACCACTATTCATTTTACTACGTTCGGTATTCCCCGTACCACGCACTTCCGTTATATTTCGGAATGTACGGTACGGTACGGTTTTTACCCCCAACGTAAACACAGGTCAACTGGGGTAGATGTGCCAGTTTGTGACTGGCTTTTGCTCTCGGGCCTCATTGGCTGTCTCGGGCCAAAATCACAAACAGGCGCACACACACCCCAGTTAATAACCTGTAATTATTTAATTATAAAACGTGCAACATATCGAAGAATTGAACACTATGCACCGTACATATTGAATGCCCCTGAGGTAATATTCTACTAGAACACCGGGAAATTCCAATACAACTACGTCAAACGAATACCTCCTCGGCGTTTTATGACGTCATTCTGGTCTAATTATAGTAATCATATGCAGTTTAAAATGACAGCACCAACCGCGTCTCACAAAGTAAACAAACTGAAAATGTGATGACAGCCAGTCATCAAAACCAGTGTTGAGATCGGTGTTATGGTCATTTGCAAACCAAAATTCTCATAAATAGCAAAAAAGATCCGAAATAATGCGTGGTGGTGATTTTGATGAAAACAATATGGCTGACAACATGGACAACGGTGACTTGGAAATAGATGAGGATTCTGACGGGATGGAAGTAGAGAATGACGATTCTCCAAGTGCTGAAGAAATAGAGAGATTGTTAAGAGAGGCGGACATTTCAGATATTCCACAAAACATTATAGTTACAAATGTCGATGCCAGTGTGTTCGAAAATGACAATGCAAAGGTGAGGGTTGTGTGACAGCAGTCAGTGACGGTGTCAAGGCCATGGTTATTGGGGTGGGTTTCTCAGAATTATTCCAAAAGGCATCATACGATGGGGACCAATACAATTAGCATTGCCTGCAGGTGTTCTCTTAATATTTTATCCAACAGTATGCAATGCAACGTTCACACTATTTTGCTGGTTGCATCTATCTTAAATGTTTGCAAGTCCCATGAATTTGGTCATCTAAGGGGGTTGGTAGGGTGGGGCAGTGGATTTACTATTTTGCACTCCTCCCATTGGGTTGGGTAACTTAACTATAGGTCAGCCAGTAAATGACAAGTATATAAACTGAGATAGCAATATTTCACATTGATGTTGAGCACACCGTTCTACGCGGTATTATCGGTAAATTGTGATGTCGACTCAAAATAATATGTACTGTGATTTTTCTTAGTAAACCGATTCGTACCGGTTTTCTCTACACGTGTTTTGATTTTGTAAGTAATTCGTGAATGAATTCTCCAGTAAATCCATGACTAAAATACTTTGTATCGTTCCCTTGTTTGTACTACGCTAGTAAATACACACCTTAGGTGTCATAGTAGTTAAAAATAGACATGATTCAAATACATGAGTATATAGCCTTGGGTATCAAACACTTTGACAGGCATGGCTGATTCAAGTGATTGGGAAATTGTAAAAAACAAGCGTGCGAAGTCAGGTGTTTAGCATCACTTTGGACTTAAAAGTTTAAAAAGGACGCAAGTCTGCAGTAGCATTCTAGTAGACAAAGTCTTTTATTGTTAGAATGTAATTCCAATCAAATTATAACAGTGTACACAGTTTACAGTATATAACCACAGATACCTACTAAGAATAATTATTAAGTTAAATTTAACCAAAGACAACAAATATATAGAAACAATATATTATGATACATGCATGTATCGCAATACAGTTTCCTATATCACGATATATCGCAAGACATTTTTTGGATACGATACGAAGCACTACCGTTGATAAACAGTAGAAGTGAGAGTGTATGTAAATAGATCGGTTTTTAAGTGCGTTATTACTTTCTGGACATAGAGCTAGCTTTAGTTGTCAAACAGGTTTGGGTTGTGTGATATCTCGTTAAAGGATGGAGGAATTTTGTGGAACTCAGTGAGGGTTTATGTAAATAGATTTATAATTGTATTCTTACTTTCGGACAGTGTATTAGCCAGCCAGCCGTGCAGCCGTCTTTTGCACGGCCGGTTTTGAAAAATCGCGGCCAATATTTGAGGGAGTGGGTGGGGTAAAAAAAAAAAAAACTTTTTTTGGCTCAATAACACTTCCAAACTCTTACTTTCTCAATATTGTTATGTTTAGTATACATATATAGAAGAAATATGACCTAAAATGTATTTTTTTTGCCTTTATCTGTAAAAATAAATTACCCCAGAGACACGCACTTGTCGCGAATTGGCGCGTAACGCGTGTTAGCAACTTATTTTGCACACCCTGTTTGCATATTTGCACACCCAGTTCTTGAATTTCTGCCTAATACACTGCTTTCGGGTCATAGTGCTAGCTTAGTGTTCAGACGGCAGAACATTTGCTTTACCTGCCTGCAAGTTTCCCTGAGTTCAAAACCCTCTGAGGGTGCTGATTTTTTCATGTCCGATTAAACATGCATTGAAGTTGTTTTGTTTATTGTATTTCTGCTATTTTAGTTATTTTAAATTGACATGTGCGAGATGACTTATAATTGTCTTAAACATTATCTGGAAACATTTCAGTCTAAATTTGGACTAACTATAAATAATTTTTATGGAGATTTTGATTATGATATGTCATGAAAAATTAATGTATTTCATTTGCAGGGCCAAAAGAAAAAGGTTTGTTTCTGACCGACCCTATTTTTAACAATCTCATTAAAATCAAACCCTTTTCTATACTACTAAGGATCTGACAACACTGCATTGGAGGTCACATCAGATTGACCTTACGATTAGCCACTCAGATTTCAGCCTACAAAATTGCTCAGTATAAACTGCTTCACTGCGCATGTCACATTTCAGTCAAATGCTGTGGAGCAGTCTACACTCGGTATTGAAAGAAACAATGTCCGTAACTTTTAGCTGTAATACACAAAAAAATTGCGTTGACACATAACACATCAACCATTTTTGAATATGAGCACCAACAATAAACACCAAGTTTACCCCCTACCAGAATGTGGAGGTATTTTATTTCATTGGTCACTGATTGGTTAAATTATTTTGTTGATGTCATGTGAAAGTTATGAATAGCCTACCTTGCTACCAACTGTGCTAGCAGGCCAACTGTATAAATACGCACTATTCATAACTTTGACATGACATCATCAAAATAATTTGACCAATAAATAAAAGACTCCACATTCTGGTAGGGGGGTAAACACGGTGTTTATCGTTGGTGCTCAACTGACTTTAGCCCTTTGCATAAAACTAGTTTGTAGTGATAATTATATTAAAAGCTTTATTGTTTGTTTACATCTATGTATATTCTTTTGGTGCTGTCTGATTTTAAAACACTAATAAGGATACATTTAATTTAAATCATGGTCCCTATATTTTAACTTTTCATAAAGAGATTGAGGATAAAGTCCGAGTAAACCCCTTTATTTTTACCTACTGAATATCTCTACCTACCGGAAGTTGACCGGATGTGAAAGTTGTGAATATAGAAAAGATAATGCTGTAATAAACTTAGTAGAAAATGTTCCGAATATTTTCGAAAAACATGACTGTGTCTGTGATTTTTTTCGCCTGCTGTAAAACATGCCATTTTATAGTGCATTTCTTAGAATTTATCGTGCAATGCACAGCATTAAACACAGGGTGACTTTATCTTTTTTTTCCGGATATATGTGTTTTATGTATCTCTTTTTTTTCCGGATAATCTTTTTTTCCGGATATATGTGTTTTATGTGGATTTTCATTTGTTCAGTTCACTCGAACATCATCTGAAGACAAGTGCATATGAAACACGCGATTTAATTGGTTGAATTTAGTTGATGCGCTCATGAATATTGATTAGATAAAAGATCAATCTGACGTGACCTCCAAGGCAGTCACTGTTGTCAGATCCTATAGCGGAGCGTATCAGGGTGTAATTAGGATTTGATTTTAATGAGATGGTATTTTTAAGGCCCAGTTTTTAGGTTTTTAAGGGATGTAAGTGTTGTGGAACACTCATATTATGTAATATGTTCAAGAAAACATGCTTTTCATGTTCTTGATTTGAATTTAGTATAGTAAGGATGAATTCTATAAAAAAAAAAGAGAAAAGATTTTCCTACCGACCTACCCTAATTGTTTTTGGGAAAAAGACCAGAAACGGACCTTTTCTTTTTTTTTTGGCCTAGGACAGGGAAGAGTGCATTAGGTCCAAATGAACTGATTACGGAGGTTAATAAATGCTTAACAGACTACCCACCTTTCAAGATCTAGTAATAGTCCTTCTCAAAATCAAGTGGACCACAGATTGTCAAACTATCATTAGCGTCAAACCTTGTCATGAATGTAAAATCTGAGGTTATTGCAGTGCCTAACTGCGACTTTCAATTTTCACAATTCATCATTTAACTGAATGCCAGTTGTCATCATTTTTCCATTTCAACCAATCAAACCAATATATATACATGTACTTCTAACACACAATAACATGTGCAACTGTATTATAAAGCACATGTTATAATTAATATAACCTTATGGCAATATACTCCGACATAACAATATGGTGGATATATCTTAGTTAGTACTGGGGTCATAAAACAACCAGAGGTCGAATGACCGAATCTATTCACTAGTAAAAGTTCCGGATACCTTTGCATGAGACAAATATAGGATCTTGCATGAGTGACTGTGTATTATTGATTTTTATAGATATGTTGGATAAAATGATAGGATACAAGGCTTTTTATCGAGTTTATTAAAGTCAGTAATACACAATCACGAATGTAAGATTCTATTTATCACATAACACCTACGATGTGATAGTTTCACTTTAATGTTGTCAATTTACCTTGTATACAGCGTCATTTATAAGAGAAATCGTGACGTTGTTTGTTTTTTACATGACGTTAGCTGCGTTATGCGGCTGTAACGCGTTCGCATTACAAATAATGCGCGAGCATTACCAATAATGCGCCACCTTAAACCAAATTTAACGTTACTATTTACTAACATACATTTTATGAAGAAGATTTCAAATACATGTAGTGATAAATATTTAAGGTGTCTGAACATATCATATGATATACCATGCAGACAGTTTAATGGGACTAAATGTTTCACGGTACACAAACACAGTAATTCGTTCCTCATTTGCATCTATAATACACTAGTTAGTGTGTTACAATAAATAAGTCATGGGTTTATTACACCTCCAAAAGCCATGATATGTGGATAAAACTAATAACTGGATTGTAACAGTTTGTCAAAGGGGACAAATTTTATAATTTTCTTCTTATGAATACCAAGCCCAGTAATCGACGTCATCAGCAGGTGCACGAGATGATCATCCGTAGCGAAGATTTGTCTCGACTCGGTAAGTAAACACACGCATTTCAGCTCTAATTCTCAGTCCATAAAGATATAATTATGCAGGGCTGTCTTTTGGATGTTTTTCAGTCCCCCACCTGAAAAGTATCTTTTTTCCCCCCACCCCTGTGTCAAAATTTCCCCCTTGAAAAAAAGAATAATAAATAAAATAAATAAACTGAAAGACAGAAGGCTAGAATTTTAAGAGAACTAAGTGTTAATTGTGCTTGTGTTGAAGAAAGTAGAACAAAGTAAATGACATAACTGTCATTGGTACTTTTTGAACATAGTCTAACTCTTACAGCTAGTCAACATACATATTTTTCAAGTCTGTTTTAAACCCATTTATTGTTAAACGTATATTGGTTGGCATAAACAACAATAGCATTGTGTTATTGTATGCTTAAGTCCTTGCTTTATTTGTCTATTTAGTGTTATATATCTATTTAATCAGCATGATTTAATTTTATTATGATGATATCATAATGTGTTATGGATGTTTGAACTTTCATGCAAAATTCCCCCTTTTACTGAAATTGACGCGAAAATTCCCCCCTCTGAGGGACCCGGACCCATTCCCCCATGGTAGAAAGACAGCCCTGTTATGCCTAAAGTATCGCAATCAATGATAAAAAGACTCGGTTAATATTTACTTCTACTAATACTTAGCGAATTGAGAGCAGAATCAAAGAAAGTTTTTTTAGCGAGATGATTCTCAGCGGATTTTTATTTTTTTTAACTGTCTTTGATTCTGCTCTCAATTCGCTAAGAAGTGAATATTAACCGAGTCTTTTTACCATTGATTGCGATACTTTAGGCACAATTATATCTTTATGGACTGAGAATTAGAGCTGAAATGCGTGTGTTTACTTACCGAGTTGAGACAAATCTTCGCTACGGATGATCATCTCGTGCACCTGCTGATGACGTCGATTACTGGGCTTGAATACAGCTGAAATTATTAGTTACTTTACCTAAACCATGTTTACAACAATATCGCAATATTTAATGCAGTCTCAAATAAACACGTTCTATGTAGTACGGTAGTTATTATATTGTACTGATGTACTCACTACTGATAATAGTTGACATTACTTGTAGTTTAAACAATATTTATTGGTCACGGTGTACATGTATATAGTTATCCCTTATCCATTTCGGATATATTGTTCTTTGTTTTTTAATACAGTCTTCTTGTGATATTTTTCAGGAGGAATTTGAAAAGACTTTCCGTGTTTACGACGAGAATGCAACATTTCACTATTTTAAAAGTTTTCGGCGGGCAAGAGTTAACTTCTCCTCACCATTATTTTCTGCTAATGCAAGGATAGATTTACATGAAGCAGTAGTGTGCGGACAATTAATAAAGTGCTTTTTCCATCAGGTGGGTATCATATGTTTCTCCCTGGATTACAGTTAAATAATACACCTTTAACTTGAAGTATTCGTTTAAGTATTCTGCAATAATGCCAAAACAATTGAATTGAATGTTGTTTAAGGGCTCGTCAACACAGTATAGGTTATTTAGAGCCGCCCCGGAGAGACGGGAAGGATGCCAAAACAAAAAGTTTATGGGTCAGTTCACATGACCCAAAACGTTGCATGCAGGGCTTTTTCTAGGTATTTTGGGGAAAAGGTCCCTAGATCGAATTGGGAATTTTTTATCGACAAATTGCCAAAATTGGGAAATTAGTACATTGTGAACAATTATCATTTAAATAGTGATTTGAACCTGTTAAAGTGGTAACAACAATCAGTTACTGAATTGAATTGAATGTTGTTTAACGGCTCATCAACACAGTATAGGTTATTTAGAGCCGCCCCAGAGAGAGGGGAAGAATACATCGGAATCTGGGAACCGTGTCCTACTCTTATTATCAAATAGATTCCTGTGGTTCTTTAACGTGCTTGGAGGATAGACTGATACACGGGACCACCCGGTTTACGTCCCCATCCGACGGAAAAGGCTGAGGGAAAGTGTCTTGCCCAAGAACACACCGACGAAACTCAGTGGCACCACAGAGGATTGAACCCGGGGCCTCCGGTTACAAATCCGCCGCGCTACAGACTGCGCCACGCCAGCCCTCACAATTAGTTACTGAAATGAGTGTGTGGAGTGACACCAACACAATAGAAAATCTCTAATTTGTTTTTGTGGGTTGGGATTTTTTTTCGTTAATTAGGAACAAAAAGTGTTTTTGCCATTGGGAAGGGGCCGTGGCACTCCCAGGGAAAGCCCAGTCTATTAGGGTTGGTATATGTAAGTAGGAAAATATAGATAACTATGATTCTCTAAGAAGTTTATTCATATGATGACCCTGGATTCATATCTGGCCTCGTGCGGTGGGGTGAGGTTGGGGGTGTCAAGTAGCATGCGACTCCTCAATAACTAGAGGTCCAATATGTTTGTAGTATAAACTTATGTTTCTCTACCAAATTTGTGCAAATGTTGACACAAATTTGGACCCAACCCGGAGGTCACATGTTTAAACAGATTAATTTATATGGAAAAAAAGAGAAGAAAATCTTCTTTGAAGGCACAAGGCATAGAGCTCTCATATATTGCATAAAGTATAAGCTGATGATCCTCTACCATGTTTGTTCAGATGGTAATACTGGGGTACAATTTGGCCGGCCCCTTTAGTCACATTTTTACATAGAGTTGTATTGGGTATAAGTCTTTAAAGAATCTTATTCTCTGAAAATATAAGCTTGAAGTCTAATAATTTGCATGCAGCATAAG